>PVKU01009757.1:0-58814 GCA_004027475.1 Anoura caudifer
CGTCTTACAGCAGTCTGTCCGGGCGGCCGGTCCTGGAGGTTAGACCCCCACTGCACGCGGTGGTCTCAGCTAGCGCTGCGGCAGCGTGAATGTCACTGGTGTTGGTGTGCCTGGGAGTTTGTTGTCTTTATAGTGGAAATGCCGTTACAATCCGGTAAACCGTGTGAACTTTACAGAAAGCTGCTGCGTTGTACTAAGCACAACCTGAGATGTACTGATCCTCACTTAGAGTTCTGATTGTGTTTCACGATTCACACTGATTGCTGTTGAGGTGCACACCATGTGCCCTTGACACCGTTGAGTTGCATTGTTGCAGTTACCGCTTTTCTTGGGCAGTTTGGGGTGAGTTACGATACACTCCCGTGAGAACTGGTTCTTGGGCTGAAAGAGCTTTAAATGGCACAGAAGTGATTACTTACCACCGTGCACACTGACCGCTTCCTCCACCCTGCAGATCAGCGGCACCGGTCCAATTCCTTGACTCGAGTAGACGGGCAGCCGCGGGGAGCAGCAGTAGCGTGGCCAGAAAAAAAAACCAGGTGAACTGCCTACTCCCTAATTAACTTCTCTGCGAAACGCTCCTTAGACTAACAGCGGTCTCCTGCCGCGGCCCAGGACCCCAGGGACCCGGATGTTCCCTGCAGCCCTGCTGCTCTGGAGGGAGGGCGTCGGGGCCGGGGGGGGTGGGTGCAGCCCGTGGAGTCAGAAGCAGGTGTGAGGACCCAGCAGGCAGTGCCAGCATTTGCGGAGGTGCGAGCTGGCGTGGCTCCGCGCAGCGTTACCTTTGACTTCAGGGAATGCGGTCATTGTTCACGCACTGGGTTTCCTATTGCAACGTTTAATCAGCTTAGAGTACGTCCACTTTAATTTCCAGTATGATATCGATTGATAATGATAACTCGGATAAACAGCAGCTCTTTGGGGTCCTCGGCGGTTTAAGGGTGTGAAGGGACCCGGGGAGCAGAATGTTTGGGAATCGTTAAAGGGAGCCGGCGCTGGTCGGCTCGGGAAAGGGGCCGCCCGCCCGCCCGTTACGGCCCGTGCGCTCCTTTCACAGCCGACCTTGCTGTCTCTCCTGCGGGAGTCGCCTCCGGTGTGACCGCGGTGTGCCCAACAGGCTTCTTCCCGCCTTGCAGGCCTGCGTCTCAGCCGGCGCCCTTTGCTCTCCATCACGCTGCGAGTGGCGACGCGGACCCCGGCTCTGGTGACAGCATCAGCTTGGCCCGTTCCATCAGCAAAGATAGTTTGGCGTCCAACATCATCACCCTGACCCCGCAGAACCAGCCCCATCCCTCCACCCTGAGGGCCAATGGGAGGAGCCTCCTGAACAACGTCGACATTGAGGACGAGGACGAGGAGCTCGTGGCCATCGTCAGAACGGATGGGGCTCCCCACGGCGGTGACTTGGGCCTGGTGTCAGGGGCCGGGGCTCCCCAGAGACTGGCAGGCACCTTAGAAAGTAAGCCTGACAGTTTCTTCCTGGAGCCATTGATGCCAGCTGTGCTCCGGCCAGCCAAGGAGAAGCAAGTAGTCGCCAAGGAGGACGAGTGTGGGGAAGGACGGCCGAGAAGCTTCACGGCCAGGAGGCCTGGTGAGGGCCACCTGCCTCTGGGGCGGAGGAAGGCGCCGGGCACTCATGCCCATCGCGACTTGAACAGGACTTTCAGCCCCATCTCCTCCTCAGAACTGTGCGCTGAGGCGGGGCTGCAGGCCGGGGATGCCCGTGCTGGGCCCCTGTCCAGTGGTAGTTTCGACCCGCTGTCTCAAGGACAGTCTCCCGATGGCTTCTTCCTGCACGTGGCCAGAGCCGACGAGGACATGGGGGGCGGGCTCCCTGTCAGCTGCGCGAGAAGCCCCCGCACCCACGACCCGGAGCCGTGGACAGTCCTGAGGCAGGACTCCGACTCCGACGTTGCGGACCTAGAGGAGGCCGAGCACGATTTCATCGGCGAGGACCGTGCTGTGCTGCTGGCGAAGTACGTGGGTGAGGAGGAGTCGGCCAAGCTGCAGGAGGACATGAAGGTGAAGGAGCACGAGGACAAGGACGACGCCAGCGGCCGTTCCAGCCCCTGCCTGAGCACTGTCTCCCAGGTCAGCAGCGTCTCCATGGCGAGCGGGAGCGTGAAGATGACCAGCTTTGCGGAAAGGAAGCTCCAGAGGCTCAACAGCTGTGAGACCAAGTCCAGTACAAGCAGCTCCCAGAAGACCACGCCCGACGCCTCGGAGAGCTGCCCTGCCCCGCTCACCACGTGGAAGCAGAGGAGAGAGCAGAGCCCCGGCAGGCAGGGCAGAGACCACGCCAGCCTGCTGGCCTCTGAGCTGGTGCAGCTCCACATGCAGCTGGAGGAGAAGCGGAGAGCCATTGAGGCCCAGAAGAAAAAGATGGAGGCGCTGTCCGCCCGGCAGCGCCTGAAGCTGGGGAAGGCAGCCTTCCTGCACGTGGTCAAGAAGGGCAAGGCTGAGGGCATCCCCCAGCCGCTGAAGCCAGAGCTCGTGGCCCGGGAGTGCTCTCAGCACGATGGGGAGGACTACGACGCAGCCGTGTCCAGAGCCGACGTGTTCCTTGTGAGGGACCTGGGCAGGGACGGTCTCGGCGAGGGTCAGGGTGTGGACAGAGAGGGCTTGGCTTTCCTGCCGCAGCTCGCCCTGAAGGACCCTGCCACCCTGCCAGAGCTGGAGAAGGGCAAAGTGCTATCTGCCGCCCTCCTGGAGGACTCCGGGGACGTGGCTGACGTGGGCGAATGCGACCTCTCCATCGAGAAGCTCAACGAGACGATCAGCACGCTGCAGCAGGCCATCCTGAAGATCTCCCAGCAGCAGGAGCAGCTGCTCCTGAAGTCCCCTGCAGTACCAGCTATAGGTTCCAGAAACAACACCCAGGACCCAAAGGTCCAGGCGTCCATCCACTTTGTGGAGCCGCTCTCTCCGACTGCGGTGACGGGCCACCGCAAACCGCCCCGTCTTGGCCAGGGTCGGAATTCCCGGTTGGGACGACCAGCTGAGCTGAAGGTTGCAAAAGACAGGCAGCAGGGTTCCCGCAGCAAGACCCCGACACCCAGCGTGGAGGCCCTCCCGCACGGCCGGCCTTTTCCGCCTCGGACGCCCTCGGACCCGGGCTGGGATGGTGCTGCAGAGCCTGGGAGGGACCCTCACGAGAAGGGCTTCTTCGACAGCTACCGGCTCCACGATGAAAGCAACCAGCGGGCATTTGTCCTGTCCTCGTCCAAAGATGCAAACATTCTGTCGGAACAAATGAGCCTCCAAGAAGGTCTGGACAGCAGCGTGAAGGAGGCGGGGCTCAGCACCCCGGCTGTCTCAGGAAAGGAGGACGCTCCTGCGGACGGGCCCCCGAGGAGCAAGGCCAGTCTCATCGAGGTGGACCTGTCCGACCTGAAGGCCCCCGATGAGGATGGACAGACGGAGGGCCACGAGAGCACGGTGGATCTGAGCAGTGAGGGCGACCAGAAGCCGGGGGTTGGCTTCTTCTTCAAGGTAAATGGCTGGCAGCGCCGTGCGTACTGCGGTCAGGTGCCAGCACGCTGCCGTAGTCACGGGGTGTTCCAGAGGACTTGGTTCAGAGCAGGGCCCGGGAGTAAAGGCGCAGGTCACAGCCCTGGTCTGTCACTGGGACTCAGCTCTGCCCGCAGCCGCGCAGCCAGCACCTCCAGCTGAGAGTGCACCTGCAAAGCCTGGTCTTTGGGCCCGGGACGCAGGCTCCATGCAGTTTTCACGTGTCAGGCAGTAGTTTCCTTTGGGTAGTGCTCCAGTCACTTTGAAAGAGCAGCAGTCTCCACTTCCAGGCCCCGCCTCCTCCTGCTTTCCTCCTTCCCGAGACGGCTGGGCCGAGGCCTGCCGCACCGGGACGCAGGCTGACGGCGGTGGAGCCAGGAAAGCACTCACCTTTCCCTCCGCACCTGGCCCGTCGTTCCCTTAGGGAGGACAGGAAGATGAGCTGTGAGGACCACTTTTGCGTGCTGACAGCGTGTCCTGCCTCCTGGCTGCCGTGCAAGCGCGCAGGCCACAGCTGTGTGACTTACCTTAGCAGCAGGTGCTTGCTCCACTCGGTGCTTGGGAAGTGGACAGTTGGGGGCAGTTCCGGCGGCGGAGGCGCACGTGTGGTTTTAAGGCAGACTGATTCTGTGTGGGCCTTTGGGAGCTGGCAGCTTCACGGATGCTCTTGGGTGGGTGGTGTCTTTCCCATCTGTGGGTTAACCTCGTAAAGACAGGCTGGTCCTCCAGCTAGAACGGGGAACAAGTCTCCAGCCTGCGTCTCGGACCGCTGCCGGGGTGAGGTGGTGTGTGGGCACTCCGAGGTCGGGCCCTGCACCGGTACACGGTGTCTGTTCCGCAGGATGAGCAGAAGGCGGAGGATGAACTTGCCAAGAAGCGGGCGGCCTTCCTCCTGAAGCAGCAGCGCAAGGCCGAGGAGGCCCGTGTGCGGAAGCAGCAGCTGGAGGCGGAAGTCGAGCTCAAGAGGGACGAGGCCCGGTAACCTGGCTCCGTGGGGCGGGGGCGGGCTCTTAGCACCTGTTTCGGAGCAACTTCGTGTCACGTCCTCCTCATCCCACTTGGGCCTGTGCGCTTCCTGGGGTCCGCCTCCCTGAGTCCGCACCCCAACCGCGGGAGCCGTGTGCGTGTATCCCATCATCAGGCAACACGGGGTGCGCTGCTGGGCGTGGCAGTGGCTGCGCAGTGGGACCGGGTCCTGCAGGAGGCTGTGCCTGGCCGGCTCCGGGCGAGTCTCTAACCAGGACTGTGTTCGTCGTGTTCTCAGGCGGAAGGCCGAGGAGGACCGGATACGGAAGGAGGAGGAGAAGGCACGGCGTGAGCTCATCAAGCAGGAGTACTTGCGGAGGAAGCAGCAACAGATTCTAGAGGAGCAGGGGCTGAGCAACTCCAAGGCGAAGCCGAGAAAGCCCCGGCCCAAGTCAGTGCACCGGGAGGAGCCTCGCAACGACTTGGGGACCAAGTGCCCCTCGACTCGTAAGCAGGCCCTGCGGTACGGGTGACGGCGTGGGCCCCTCCCCCCGGGGGACGCTGCCCTGGGGACATTTTGGTGGCTTTGCAAGGGCGGGAGATAGGGCTGCATGGCTCGGGGTGGCACTCAGGCGGCGGCTGGTCCCTGGTTCTTTCTGTTGCACAGACATGGTGGGGACAAAGCCATGTCTCCTCATGAGAGCATTCTTGTCTCTGGCAGCTGATAACCTGAGCCGGGCCCAGTCGGGCTCCAGCCTGTCCTTGGCCTCCGCGGCGACGACCGAGCCCGAGAGTGTTCATTCGGGGGGCACACCTGCCCAGCGGTAAGCACACGCGAGGGAGGTGTCCCTGGGCCCCTGGCTGGGGGCCCGCAGGCTGGGCGCGCCCTGCAGCCGCCGCTCCGTTGCCGCTCCCCCCCCCCCCCGTCCCAGCCAGGCCCGCGCCTGCCTTCTTGCCCTCGAGCTGAGAAGGTCGCGCTCTGTCCTCAGATGCTGGGCACGCGTTTCTCGTGGGTGGGGCGTCTCTCCGTGCCCGCGGGTGTTGAGCCAGCACTCTCACCTGCCCCACAGCCCGCCTTTAGCCGTCGTTCCCTGAGAGCCGTGAGGGCCGCGGTTCCCCAGTCACACTCCCTGTCGGTCACGGTCCCGGGCAGGCCCACGTGCGCCGCCCACATTCTGCGGCCTCCTTTGCCTCGTGTCCTTGACACTTTCCACACGTACAGGCTAGTTACTTGGTGACCGCCCCTCAGTGTGGCTCCCCACGTGCCGGTGCAGGCAGCGCGCTGTGGGCGGGAACAGCCCAGAGGGGCGGGTGTGAGCAGTGTTTGGGGCAGGGCTTCCCCGGCCCTCCCGGAAGAGTCCTCTTTGACAGACGAGTGCTTTGGGAGGAGGTGTTGGTGCCTCCTCTGGTAGCAGGGTCCCCCCCCCCATCCTTTACAATGTGTGCGCCCTGTGGTCACGGCCACAGTGTCCCACCTCTTCACGTATCTGGTGGCCTCTCGTCGCCTGGGCTTTGTGGACGATACCTCTCAGGGACTCTGCTCTGAATGGACTTCCATTCTGGTGGTTAGTTACCTGGGCTGGGCTCCAGCCCTGCCCACCTCCCTCGAGCGGGCAGCTCGACTCAGCCGCGCCACCAGGCGCACTGCTGCCATCAGGGCAGACTGCCCCGAAGGACACCACAGCTCAGGCCTGCCAGCCCCGGGACTGAGAGTCACCGAGACCCGCCCAAGCTTTGGGCTCAGCTGGCTCCGCCCCCTCCCTGCCTCCCAGTGGCTGGTCCCTGTGTGGCCGCAGCACGGAGGGCCCATCGCCCCTGCCAGAGGCTGCACGGAGGTGACCTTCTCAGTGGAGGTGGTCTCCCCTCCAGCCTGTCCACTTTGGTCACTCTGGTGCCTGAGGTTCTGCACTGTGCCCGGAGCTGTGTTTATGGGGTGGGGCGTGGCCAGCGTGCTTGTCCCGCTTGGTGCCCCTTCTCCCTGCTGGTGGTGGTCCTTGCCTGAGATGTGGCTGGCCCAGTTCAGGGTGGATTCCACAAGCCAGTGGCCAGCTGTTTTGAGAGGGTGTGTTCCCGTGACCTCCCTGTCCTCCCTCTGTCCCTTTCCTCAGAGTCGAGTCTCTGGAGGCCTTGCCCACACTGAGCCGCAACCCCAGCAGGAGCACAGACAGAGACTGGGAGACGGCGTCCGCAGCGTCCTCCCTCGCCTCGGTGGCTGAGTACACAGGTGACAGATGGGTCTCGGGCCCACACCCGCGTCTGTGGGGAGCCACGGCACGCGTCCGAGTCTCCGAAGCAGGCGCCGCCTGGCTCTCAGCTGCCTCAGGCGCAGGGGACGTGCCTGCCAGTCTGCATGGCCACGTGGCTGAGTCGCATGTCCTGGGCTCTGGAGCCTTAGACTTCAAAAATTACCTCCTGGTTTTGTTTTGTCATTCCTGTATCCAAGAAACTGAAACTCAGAAGGGGATGAATCGTGGACAACCTAGTCTTTTCCTTAGCTTATTTAAAATCTGTAACTCAGAATTCCGTCAACTGAGTTTGAAGTGGGTCTTCCGCTTTTAAAGGGCGCCAGCACCGCTGACTCAGCCTAGCCGTTGCTCGGCCGCAGGGAACTGGGTTTTCCTGGTGCACATGCGCCTTAGGGTGTTAACCCCGCACTCTCTGGCCTGGTTTCCACAGGCCCCAAGCTCTTCAAGGAGCCCAGCAGCAAATCCAACAAACCCATCATCCATAACGCCGTGTCCCACTGCTGCCTGGCCGGGAAGGTGAACGAGCCCCACAAGAACTCCATACTAGAGGCAAGTATCGGGCTTACTGCTCACGAGAGTGCGTGTCGGAGGAAGAGCATGCGTACGTTAGGGTTCTTTCTTCAAGCAACACCCCGTTACTTACACGCGGTCAGCCCATCGCTGGGCGCGGGTCTGAGTGCACGTGAGAACGCGTGTGCTCACCTCTGAGTTGTGCCGCAGCTGGTCGGGCGGCTTCAAGGAAGAGGAGGGGCTGTACCCAGGGCGAAGCTGGCGGCCTGGGTGCCCGTGAGGAGCCTTGCGGCCCCGAGTGGGGACGGGTGGGGTGGGAAGTAGGGGACACTGTGTCCCCAGTGCAGGAACCAGCGGACTTCGCGTGGTAGCTGAGGGCGGTGTGGTTGCCCGTAGCGGAGATGGACAGAGTGGACTGCACACGGCTCTGCCCCTGAGGACAGCCACGTGTGTCAGGGTGGGGACAGGAGGGGCTGGCAGGACTGGGCGACAGGGTCCCCAGGGCTGAAGGGGAGCGAGGGTGTCAGCAGTGGCCCCAGCTCAGCTGGGGTCCCCAGAGAAGGGGAGTTCAGGGGGAAACGCTGGTCGGTTCTGTTCCGCTGCATTGACCGTTGCCCCCCAAGGCCACACTGATCGCACCTCTGCAAGACCACTGTCAGGCCCAAGGCCCTTGAAGGGGAGGTGCCGTGGGCCTCAGCAAGCGGAAAGGCCTGGGGGGCGTTTGGAAAAGAGGGTCAAGATTAGACTTGGTGTGCCCTCAGCCTGGCGGGAGCTCGGTCTTGGGTGCGCGGTGATGTCCCCGCTGTAAAGAGCGGGGACTCCTCTTTGTTTAGTGCCAGTGCACTGAGCTGGGCACCGGCATCATGCTGGGACAGAGCCGGTGGCCTGGGCAACGGGCCTGACGTGCTGCGGTCCCTGGTTGTGTCCACAGAGGTCACACAGGAACGGTGTTCAGCTCGGTTCTGACGACGCCGTGTGAAAAACGGCCATAGACTGTGAATAGACAGGCTCGGTGCGTGCTGCCTTTGGCCCTCAGGCCGCTGGTTAGAAAGTGACAGGTGGCCTGGGGAGGGCTGGAGGAGAGCAGGGTGGGGCCCCAAGGGCGCTGCAGGGCCAGCTGCAGGGCCAGCTGGTCAGAGTGGCTCTCACTGGAAGATGACCTGCATTGGGGCAGAGGAGGAGGAGGCGGGAGGGCCGTGCAGTTGGGGAAGGAAGCTCCAGGCAGCTGGAGGAGCTCCTGGGAGCCCGTGGACTGGAGCCCGGGAGCTGGGGGTCAGAGGTCACAAGGCTGCTGGCTCCCAGGGGGCCTCCGTCAGCGGAGGGACTCCCTGCTCCGCTGCAAGAGGGCGAATGCAGCTGGGGGCAGAGGGGTGTGGGCGGACCCCTCCTGCCCCGGGGTCCGGAGGGGCTCTTGATGTGCATCTGATTTTGTTCTGTTTAATCACAACCTTTATGCAGTTAAAATCGGTATCATGTGTACAGTTTTACATTCTGGTTTTTATACTTGATCTTTAAAATGTGTTTTACTATTTATTTAAAAGAACACATCTATTATAACATGTTGACAAAAACAGTATACGTTTGTGAGAAAGAACTAGCGAGGAGGCTGGCATTGTTTTACGGCGTCACGGACCCTGCTGGCTCCCGGCTTTGTGGGGCAGCTGGGTCCTCTCCCCTCCCACGTCCAGGCTGAGGGCGGAGCCAGACAAGCCGGCAGCACGCCGGGGCCGGACCTCGGGGACCCCAACACGGGTCTCAGGGATCCTGGGCCTCACTTTAGAAGTGCTGGGGTAGAAAGTTCTACCAGGTATTTCTCCAGCGGGAGAAGGACTTATTTTAATAGTTACTAACACAAGAGCATTTCAAAGCTCAGAACTCCATACAGCAGACGCTGGTACAGGTCCTTTTGCGTCAGGTCACCAGCATGTCCCTCAACGTCCGCCCCTCAGAGCACAGCTTGGCGGCACTAGCCCTTGCCCGCGTCCCCAGAAGGAGCCCCGTACCCACCACACTCCTGTAGAGCCTCCCAGCCCTGGCTCCCGCCCCCCGCCCTGCCGCCTGTCCTTGCGCACGGGTCACGTGGCGGGAGCCTCCGCAGCAGCCTCACCCACCAGGCACGTGTCAGAGGCCTCTCCTTCCCACAGCTGACTCAGACCCCTGGGAGCACAGGCACGTGTGTATGCCCGTCACCCTCCGATGGCTTTCAGGTTGTGTCTGCTGCTTGGCTATGACGAATCTGCTGCTCTGAGTGTCATGTACGAGGTCCTGTGGGGCACCTGCTTTGGTCTCGAGGAGGACTGCTGTGTCCTGCGCTCAGGGTGATGGGCGTGCTCAGCAGCATGCGCGGCTCCTGACCCTCTGGCCCCCGGCGCCACTGCCCGCCTGGGTGTAGCCGTCCGGTGGGGGGAGGTGTCTCACCGTGGTGGTTTCAGTTCCCTGGTGGTTAATGACGTCAAGCTTCCTTCCTTGTGAGTTTTCACTTAGTTTGCAAAGCCCGTATAAGTAAAACCTCAGTGGCATCCGACACCCCCTCCGTGGGTGACCCGGCGTGTCCAGGCGTGCCGGCTGTGGCACTGTTGCTGAGGTTGCGCGGCTGCTGGAGCCGCTGCGAGGCCCTCCCGTCTTTTCCCTCCCCACCGATGCAGGAGCTGGAGAAGTGCGACGCCAACCACTACATCATCCTGTTCCGAGACGCCGGCTGCCAGTTCCGGGCGCTGTACTGCTACCACCCCGACACCGAGGAGATCTGCAAGCTCACCGGCACGGGCCCGAAGAGCATCACCAAGAAGATGATCGACAGACTGTACAAGTACAGCTCGGACCGGAAGCAGTTCAACCTGATCCCGGCCAAGACCATGTCCGTCAGCGTGGATGCTCTCACCATCCACAACCACCTGTGGCAGCCCAAGCGGCCCGCCGCGCCAAAGAAGTCCCAGACGCGCAAGTGACACGTGCCGCACGCGGGCTGAGGAGGCGCCGCAGGTCGATGCTCATTTTCGGTCACCTGGGTACGAAGGGTGAGGAGTCACCTTTTTTGAAGAGACTCCCGGACACCAGCGGGAAACCAGCCCTTCCTCCTCACACCCGGGACGCCGGTGGAGCAGGCGTGGAGGGGCGCACGCCAGGTCCCGACCCCTGCTGTGGTCACTGCTGTCCCCAGGCTGCCTGGCCGGGGGGTGTGGCGCAGGGTTCCTGTTACTTGAAGTTCTTCAGTGTAAATTAAAAGTGACTCACTTTGCTTCCTGGCCTCTCGCCCCGCCCCCTTGCACACGGCTCGACCCCTCACGCTGGCGGCAGCGACCCCGTGGGGTCGGAGGACCGAGACCGGCTCTCCGGTCGGGGTGCTGGAACGTCTTCAGGAAAGGGGCTCGTACTGGGGGTCTTGTTCAATGGGAAGTTGTATGATATTTATTGATTGTGTCTACTGCCAACGTTTATATCCGGTTCTAAGATTTCTGAAAATGATTTTTGTTCCTTGCTGCTCAGAAAACGTTTACTGAAAATAGCGGTTCACGAAAGCACTGGGGTCTGCGGGCCGCCTCTGCCGCGTCACGCCCACCGCCCGGAGGCGGCTCCCCGACGGTGGGGGGCGCCGAGCAGGCCTGCGAGCGGGTGCTGGCCCCCCGGAGCCGGGCGGGATGCGCAGGCTGGGCGTCGGTCACCACGTTTGGGGCGTGCTCTGGTGGTTTGTTCACTTTAATAAAGACAGATTTGGGTAACGTAGAATATTTTTCACTCAGCATGTTTCTCTTCAAAGGTGATGACACTTGAGTGACAGTTCTCTTAGTGCTTCTGTTATGACTCGTCCTGGTTCCCGCTTCTGGCAGAGCAGCGAGCGTGCCCTGGAGGAGCGCGGGCCTCTTCACTCACCGGTCACTGGCCGCGGACCGAGAACCACCCAGCGGTCACTGGTGGTTTTCTCGGAGCTCCACGTAAGCGGGATGCTCCGTGCGCTCTCCGGAGCCTCACAGTCTCACGTTTCTCCGGAGCAGGTGCTCCCTCCGCGCCAGCGTGGCCCTGCGCTGGCACCTGCGTGGCAGCCAGCTGCCCCAACTGCTGGGAGGTTCTGGAGTCACCGCCGTTCGTTTTGCACATGCTTTCTTGGGAGTGTTACTTGAATCTATCTCGCACTGCGGAACAAAACGGAAGGCCAGTGGAAAGGACGTCAGGCGAGTGTCAATGTCTCATAGTTTTAGGCAGAGGGGGCGCGAGCCCTAGGAGGGACACGGTTCCCTGTTGTCCCCCAGCCCTGAGGGGATGGCTGGTCGCAGCCGTGCATGTGCGGTGTCAGCCCCGGCTTGGCCCTGTGCCCGCGGGGGTGCTGTGGCTGGAGGTGCTGCGTGGCCCATGGCCCGTGGCCCCGTCACGTGCTCTGCACGGGCGGGCGTCGTTCCCCGCTATCTGTCCAATGTTCTATGATATTTATTTTAAGAGAGCACTGAACTGTAATAAAGTAACTGATTTGCTTTTTATTCAGCGCGTGTGTGTGAGGTGGTCATGGCTCATTTTCTCGGCCAGTGTCCCCAGCTGCTTGCTGCAGGGGAGCTTCGAAATGATGATGCCTCTTCCTCTGTGAAGCCAAGCGGGTGACAGCGTCTTCCTCTTGTAACACCGCTCTGCTGACTTTGCCTAGGACAGACCCCAGGGCACTGTCCAGAGGCAGCCTGGGCTGGGTGGACCTCAGCGAGGTGCTCCTGGGCCCGCTGTGGGGGCGCCCGGCCCAAGGCGTGGCTTTCCGTGGAGCTGTGGGCGCGCTGGTGGCGTGGTGCTGGGACATCGTGGGATGGCACCTTCCCACCCACTCCTGGGTCTCCCTGATGGATCAGCCAGCACACGGAACCTTCCGGCAGCTGCTCGTTAGCATGCAGCAAGTGTCTCGTTCTGTCGGCGAGCTCGGACACGGCAGCTGCCCCTCGATGTGCCGGGTGTCCGGGCCTCTGTCACGCCTCCAGAGCACCCACAGCTGCGAGTGCCACAGCAGGTTCTTACGCTGTAAGAGCAGGCCTCTCCCCCCACTCCCCACACCCCCTAACGAGACGGGCTGCTGGGCGGCCAGCGTGGTGGGCGCTTTGGGGACGGTTGTGCTCCGGGGCCCTGGCGGGAGGTGCTGCAGGTAGAGGCACTTGGGCGAGCCCGTGTCCCGCTGTGTTACAAGTACACGTGCAGAGCCTCGCCTCACCGCACGCAGGTGTGCATGGGCGCACACAGACATGGATGTGTGCGTGCACCCCAGTGGCTCCTTCGTGCGTGCCCTGGACTCGAGTTCTCCTTGGGGCAGCCGAAGGGCCGTCTCTGATCAGGTCTTACTGCCCCAGCTGCGTTCTTCACTCGGCAAAGTTGAGAAGTGCTGCAAGTCTCAGGTTGCTTCAAGGTTAGACTGACTCGTTGAAACCAGTTAGCTGTGGGGGGAGGGTGTCACCTGCAGTAAAACACTGTTCACGTTGGCTTGGGCCGCCTTTTAGAACTGATGACAACCTGTTTGTTCAGTGGGGTCCGCTCCTGGGAAGGGGGCAGCGTGTGGAAGCGGCCCCTGCAGGCGCACCCCCGCCCTTGGTGTGAGAGTCGCGTGTGGCGGGACTGGCTGCGTGGCATCACGGTCCTGGCCAGGCTGCCAGCGTCACCCGGGAAGCCGGGGTCAGGACTGTGCCTCTCTCACCAGGCCTTCCCTTAGGGGTCCAGGCCCTTGCTGGGCTCTGGGCCCCGCTCAGGCCGCCCCTGCGGAAACGGACCCCATCAAGGCCGAGCTGCGACTTTATCTCCAAGGGTGGGACTTGCTCTCATGAGAACCTCAGGCTCCTTTCCCTCCCCTCCCCTCCCCGCCTGTGTCCCCCGTTAAAACCGGGTTTCCCGTAGAAATGACGTCCTGGCCAAGAGCCGCATGGCCGTCAGAAGCTGGCAAACCAGGCCCTGGAGTTACCTCTGGGCCTCTTATCTCATCTGGTTGGTGAGCAACGTGGATACCAAGGCACCTTCACTCTGGGCACAGCCTGCCTTCCAGGTGCCCTTGTGCGGTGGCCTCCATCAGCCCACAGTCAGCTCCTGGTGACAAAGGCTGTGACCTGAGCACCGGTGTCCAGGGTCGGGTCACTGGGACGGCTGTTGGGGGTACATGTCCCATTGAACCACGTGGCCCCTGCTTGTCTCCTGGTGTCTCGGCCTCTCTCCAAGCCTACGAGTGAGCCGGCCCAGTCTCGTGGGGACTTCCCTGCGTCTGTCCTGTGGTGGCACCAGAACACCCCGCCCCGGGGGCGGTCTCAGTTCCTGCTGCCTCTGCCTTTTCCCTGGAGGGGCCCCGGTCCAGCTGTCCAGCTGCCAACCAGGGGCAGAGATCTCCTGCCTGCAAGAGGGTGGGTCCTCTGGGCCTGTGGGATCCTGGCAGCTGGGGCAGGAGTGGCTCTCCGTGGAGGCGGGGCTGCTGGGATGGGCACCTCCCCCAGAGAGGAGGGGACCCCACGCCCTGGCCAGGCCTGCAGCGTGTGCTGGGAGGGGCCGGGACAGCCTCCGCTGCAGGAGGGCCACAGAGCGAGGTGCGGGGCCTGCTGGGTCTGCGGCTCGGAAGGCTGTACCACCATCCCTTCCAGGTAGGGGCCCCTGCAGCGCCATGGATGGGGACAGCCACCCTCCAGGCCCCGGGCTCCAGGCCAGGCCTGAGGCTGCCAGCCCAGACCTAAGGGTGTCCTTCGTAGCTCGGCGTTCTGCGACCGGATCAAGGTGGAAGACACCAGCAACACTCAGCTCTCGAGGGCGTGCTGCACGGGCTCAGGCTGGGGCCCCGCCCCAAGGTGTTCCTGCGTGCCCTCAAGTTCCCGCTGACCTCACTGGGGAGGCCGGCGGCTCTGGCCCACTGCCGCTCTGGGGGCCAGGAATGCCGGGAGGTGCTCCCCCAGCCCTAGATATGTGGGCTGAGGCCCTGGGCTCGGAACCACTCAGCCCACTGCCCTGGACCTCGGACAGCAGCGTGCTCTCTGCCCTGCAGGAATGACGGGCCCCGCCCAGCACTCCATGTGCAGCTTCTGAGACCCCTGACTCAAACTTGAGCCCCCAAAAGGAAAGGCACCTTTGAGACCATCGGGGTGTGCACCAGGATAAAGGTGGGGTTCCAGAGTGGGGGTGCCTGCCTCAGGGGTTCCGTGGGGGCCGAGTCACAGACCCCAGCAACCCCCATGTTCGGCCCCGCACGGCGGGGACCCTGTTCTCCACCCGTTTGTGGCTCTGTCTTTGGACCAGTGTCCTCAGTCCTGGGCGTGGGCACAGGTGTGGGCACAGGCGAGGGGGGCTTGGCTGGTGCCTTGCCCTCACCTGCTGTTCGCTGCCTCGTCCTCCCCTGCTCTTTGCCTGTGTCTGGGTTCCATCGGTGTTTTATGGGGCACCGTAGCCTGTCCTCTCCCAGGATCCTGGTTTGTGCTTATTTTTGAGATTTTCGCGTGTTTGGTTTAGTCAGACTCCCGAGAGTTGAGAGCGCTTTGTGGGGCATGTGGGTGCCTTGCCGCCGAGCCTGGGGGGCCACAGACGCCAGGTCACTGCTCACGCAGCAGCAGAAGCCGCCCAGCATGGTGCGGGGTCTGTTGTGGGCGAACAGCCTCCCGTTATTAGATTGGGAATAAGGGAAACGGGTTTCCCACCAACTTTGTGTTGAAAACTTTGGTCGTGAAGTGTTGGGGTCGCCTTCTCCTGGCCGTGCTGAGTGCTGGCAGGGTCTGGTGTTCACTCCCTGCCCTCTCAGGACCTCTCATCTCCTTATCGGATGTGGTGTGAAGGTGCCCCCATCCCGGCTCGAGGGGAGCCTGCGCCCCACTGCCCCAGCCTGCCCACCGCAGCCCCAGGGCAGCATCTTCCCGGTGTAGGGTTCGAGAGCTGCAGCACCCGATGGAGCCCTGTCCAGTGACCTGGAAGGCAGGGTCCCCGCAGCTGCAGGTGTGCCCTTCCCTCGGGGAGCGGGGGCAGGGGTGCCAGGAGAGGGGTCAGGTTCCCTGTGCAGGTGACGGGCCACAGGGGACCCCAGCAGCTACCGACACCGCCGGGCTGGCGCTGGTCCTCAGAGGCCAGGCTGGCTCACGTCGGCAGCCCATCGCTCCGTGAAGAGCTCTGGGGTTTCTCAGCCCCTTCCTGACGCTCGTCCCCAGTGCCACCATCCCAGGGCTTGCCCATACTGCCAGGGCAGGAAGTCCCAGGCTGCCCCAGAAAGGAGGAGCAGGCCCCTGGGTCACATCTCCCCCTCGGTCCAGGCTCGTCCCTCTCATTACTCAAGCAGTCCCTAGCCACCCCCGCCGTGGAGGAGCACTGGGCCTTCCGCTCTGGCCGCCGGGGGTGCTGGGCGAGCAAGGCCGCAGGGCCTGGTGCCGGTGAGGCACACAGCTCCCCCCAGGCGGCCCTGTCCCCAGTGGCCCCGCAGCCTGGGGTCCCCATGCCCACCCCAGGGGCTCGCCTGGCCTCCAGGGCTGGGCAACTTGCCAGGGAGCCCCCTCTCTCCCCCAGCCATGGTTCCCCACTGTGGGAACCACAGAGGCCTTGCCTCCTGCTCCAGGTGGGGCCAGGGCCTTTGTGGGGAGGTGTCACAGCCATGTTCCAACTCTGGGAACTGGGCGGCTGGGAGGGTAGCCCCAGGCCTGGCGCAGGTGGCCGCTGAGGGGACGCCTCACAACCACCCTGGCACTTGCAGAAAGCATCCGTTTAATAGGTGCTGCACTGACCGTGCACAACCTGTCCCGGGGGGGCCACCGCGGCACCCGGGGCAGCCGCCGCCCAGAGCCCCTCCTTCGGTGAGCGGGCGCCAGCAGCCCAGTGGCTGGATTGTGCTTCAGATCGGGTGTTAAAAGGGCATCGAACAGGCCGGGGAAAAGCGCTGTCCTCCACCCGGTGCCCAGGGACGCTGACTGCAGCTGGGGAGGTTCGATGTGAAACGCAGGAAAAGGCCCCAGTCACGGCTGCGGGAGACCCGATGCGTCCAGGGCCCCTCGGGGGGTCTCCCAGCGGCCCACCTCCCTTCTCATGTGTCCTCAGGCTCCTGGCCAAGCTGCGGGACCCTTCTGCGCTTCTGATCTTCCTCTGGACGGGGCTCCCTGCTGGCCTGTGGCCTGGTGCTGGAGACCCCGCTGGCAGGGAAGCCCCTCACGGCCCAGCTGTGGCCCAGACTGTCACAGTCCTGTGCCCAAGACCATGTGGGACCCACAGAGCAGAGAACACAGGAGTGTGGGCGAGCCCCGCGGCCTAGACGTGAAAACGCGGGCTGGGCGTGCGTGGCGCCGTGCGGCGCGGCTCTCCTGTCCAGTGAGCTGGGTGTCTCCAGCCCCGACTTCCGTGCCTGCACCCAGCTGCCTGGTCACAAGTTGCGGTACAGTATGTTTGCGTAGACACACGCATGGTGTAGATTCGTAAAAACAGGTTAAAAAAGGCTTCCCGCCTGCAGCCTCCCCCTTGCGCCGTGTGAGGTCTCTCTCGGTCACGTTTGGGAGCAGCCTCGGGTGGCGGCGGGTTGTGGGCAGGCCCCTGCATGCTCATGCATCGCGCCGCAGGCCCCCGGGCGGCCATGGGGGGCGGCTCACAGCTGCGTCTCACCGCGCGTCTCGGGGTTGCAGGAGGACAGCTTGTTGCTGCAGCTGCTCTTGCGGCTCTGGGAGCTGCTGGCCATGTGGGCCAGAGGGTCACAGCGGATGAGATACCTGCAGGTGGGGCGGGGGACCCTGGGTGTCAGTGCTGCCCCCGTGCAGGGGAGCCGGCGGGTGTGGCCGCGGGCCCGGTGCGGGGGTGCAGGGCGGCGTTCATGCTGCTCCGGGTGGGGCACTTACACGATGTCGTGGGGCTCCAGCCTCGTGTCAGGCGGGGGGTTGATGAGGACGTAGGACAGGGTGTTCTGCTGGTCATTCATCTCATCTGCAAAGGAGGCGGGCCCCGGCCAGCGGTCACTACCAGCCCCGGCCGGTCCAGCTGCGGAAGCTCCCCACCTTTCTAGTCACCCTGCCCGAGCCCCTTGACCTGGCAACTCCCTGACGGACACCTGTCCCTGGCACCACATGCCAGGGAGCTCGCTGAACCCGAGCACCCGTCTCCCCGCTGTGGCTGCCCTGAGCACAGGCACTGAGCGCACCACACACACCTGCCACAGGCACAAACCGGTGGGCCCAGCGCACACCTGCGTACAGCCGCACACCTGCACGCGCCACCTGCACTAATCTGTGGATGTCCGTGACACCTGCGGTCAGCTACACACCCACACGCAACTACTGCCTGCATGAATGGTGGACACCGCACACTCCTGCACACGGATGCTGCCTGCACATACCTATGGGCACCTGCGCACCTGCAAACACAACCCACCACACCTACCACAGGCACAGACTGGTGGACAGCGGTGCACACCTACACAGAGACCACACACCACACACCTCTATACACCTGCACTCACACGTAACCCAGCCCTCAGGCTTGTCCCACCCCCAGTGCCATGTGCCTGGCCCAGGCAGGCCGACCCCGCTCCGCTCAACCACCTGCTTTGACTCGTGTCCTGTTTCCCAAAACCTGCTCCTGTGACTGTCAGCCCAGAGGGACCCCTTTGGCGCATGCAGGGCCCGTGAAGCGGATAGCCCGGTGTGCAGCTCCCTGGGCCGCTGTGGTGTGTGATCCACAGGGGTAAGAATGGGTTCTGGAGAGACAGCGGGCACCTCATGGCTATCTCCCCGGCCACCATGCTGCCAGCGGCCTGGGTCCTCCCGCAGGGAGACAAAGGCTCCTGGCCTCGGTCTGTCCATCTAAGGAAGGGCCCCTCCTGACTCAGGACGGCCACCACAGGGACAGCCCTCCAGAGAGGTCCCGCCCTGGGTGGCCTCTGCCCCCAGCTGCTCCTGGGGGAGTGTACAGGCTGGCGCCGCTCACAAGGAGGGGGGGACAGAACGCTCTGCAAAGCCGGGCAGCTGCCGTGAGCCAGCCAAGTCGGGGGCTGCAGCTCGGCCGAACTGGAGCGTTCAAGCCAGATGGGCCCCACGGCCGTCCGATGCCACAGCAGCAGGTGGGGCACATTGTGCTTCGGGGGTGGGGGGCAGGCGGGTGGGGCACAGGTGGGGCGGGGGTGGTCTCCCAGCTCCGGGGCCCTTTGGCGGGAGCTGCGGCTGCTGGCTGGTGCTGGAGGCTGCGTGGGGAGGCCCCTCCTGGCCCCATGCACCCCACATGCATCTCCAGGGGTGGGGCAGCGCACAGACAGGCGCCTGGAGTGTGCAGCAGCTGGGGACACAGGCGGGGTCGGGGGGAGGCAGCTCTTGGGGAACCTACACCGTGGACCACAGCCATCAGCTCCGGCCAGGCTGACAGCCCAGGCTGGGGACGACGTGAATGGACGGATGGGGTCCCGCTCACTCACTCGCTCACCCCCGCCTTGCTGGGCCTCCCACCCCGGGCCTGCTTCTCCCCGGGCAGACGGAACACAGCGTCCTGACTGCGGAAGACGGGGCCGAGCCAGGCTTGGCTGTGCTCGTGGGGGTGCAGTGCTGCAAGGTGGGGCCCCGGGGGCGGGGTGGCTGCAGTGCCAGGGTGGGTGTGGTCACTGAGGAGGACGGGCCAGCTGTGCCCAGGGTGGCATCAGGGGGCTGGCCAGGCCTCCTCTAGGGATGCCAGCCCTGGGCATCCACCCTGTCCTCTTGCACCTCCCCAGTTTCCTCCTCTGTGAGTGGGGGGTCACTCTGGTGCCCCCCCCTCCGAGCAGCTGTCAGGAGGGGTCAGAGCTGGGGGCTCTGCAGGGCAGAGGGGCCTCATGATGACACCCTTGGGGGGGTCCCTGCAGCCCTAGCTAATGGGGTCACCTCCCCCAAGACCACACCTCCCCTCTGGTTTTGCACTTTGACCCAGGTACCCCTCAACATCTACACACGGTGGGGTACTCAGTAAACACCACCCACTGCCTCCTAGTGACCCCGAGGGGGCAGCACCCCCACCAGGAGCCTCAGTGGGCAGCAGGAAGGGAGGGAACAGGGGGCTCCCGTTTGCCGTTCACGGAAGCTGCTAGATGCCGACTGGGGCTGGCCGTGGGTCTTCCAGGGACACGTGTCACAGAAGGAAAAGCACAAAGCACCGGGGGGGCGGGGGGCCGTGGATGCCGACGCCAACCCTGCAGCCCCCAGACCATGGAGGCACCATTCCTGGGCCTAGGTCTGCCCCACAGCTTCCCCGAGCTACTGCCTCCCTGGGTGTGGGAGGCCTGTCAGCTCCCAGTCACCCCTGGGGCCTGAGCTCTTCCGGGGCACACGGAGCTTCCCCTAGGGAAGGAAGGGGTCTCAGCAGCAAGGCCTGTGGCCTGGACTCTACTGGGCTCTCAGGGCAGGACATTGACTGCCCACCTGGCTGGGGTGGCCCAGGGAGTCTCTGGGTAGAGCGAGCCCATTCCCAGGCCACGTCATGCCCTGCCACGAGGGAGGGCCCCGGCGTGGGACCATCCATCCAGATACTTCCCAAGGGAGGCCTGGGGTGGGGGCTCAGGGTCCTTGGGTTCCTAGGGAACAGCTGCAGGCTGGGTGGCCTGCCTGCGTGGTCAGGGCAGCCGTGATGCAGGGCCTAGCAAGCAGGAGAGAAAGCAAGGGGTGGCCCGGGGGCTGCCACAGGACCGGCGCCAACCACAGCCCTCCGGGCCAGCCCATCACCAGCAGCCTCTGCAGAGGAGGGGCGGCCAAGGTCCCTGCCGTAGGATCTGGAAGCACCGAGGCCCTGCCTGCAGGCACCCTCTCTGGTGTCCTGTCCGCCGGCCCGGCCAGGGTGGGGCGCGCACAGGGCTGCCCGTGGCCGGAGCAGAATTACCTTGCAAATATCCCAGGTTTACCCGATTCATGACATCACTGGCTGTTAAATTTGCTACATCCTCTACGGAACACACAGGAAGAGGGACAGACAGAAACAGAGAGAGAGAGAGAGGTCAGCAAGCAGCACGCGGCCGGCGCAGCGGGGCGGGGGCAGCCAGCTGCAGCAGGACGCGGGACCCCGGCGGCCGGCGCCGGCCCCCTGGGAAGCAGGTCTACACTGAGCGTCCATTCCTTCTCTCCCAGCTCTGGGGCGGCAGGCAGTGTCGAGAGGACTCCAGGGGTCGGCGGGCGGGCTGGAATCCACCTGCCCACACTCGCCGTGGGGCTGGGAACATGGGACCCCCGCTGGGAGCCTCAGCGTCAGTTCCCCCTGGAAAGGGTGACAGCACCCACCCAGGCAGCGACGCTGGAGGGGATGAAGGTAAATTGTGTAGCTGGGGTGTGATGGGGACAGGGCTGGGCTGGCCCTCATGTGTCACCTGTCCCCCAAACCCTGAGTCCCACACGGGCTCAGGGATGCACAGCCAATGGACAGCCTGGCCTGAGAGACCCCTGGGCAGTTCCCAGGCGAGCCCGGGGCCAGCTGATCCCACTTGGAAGGGGGCTCACGGGCTTCGACCCAGGGGACAGATGGCAGGAAGCACATGGGGGAGTGGGACAGAGCCAGGCCGAGTGATCGCAGAGGCCCCAAGAGGAACCCAATGCAGGCCAGAGCCTCGGCACAGCCCAGGGTGTGGATGCAGTGGCGGCAGCAGCAGCAGGGAGCGGGGGCCCTCGGCCCCCGTGGTCAGAGGCAGCATCCAGCGGGAGGAAGGGCTGACCCATGAGAGCCGGCCCAGCTACCTAGGCCTGTCCTGGGCTAAGTTCACAGACTTCTCCCCCAAGCAAGCAAGAGAGAGAGAAGGGGCAGCCTGGGCTTGCTGACGATGGTGACTGACCCCCTGACGCAGCAAGAGTGGGGTGGCTGTGCCGTGGGGACCAGGGCTTCCCTGAGGTCTACGGCAGTCTCCGTGCTGTTCCCGCCCCCCCACCTGAGCGCTGACTGCTGGGAGGGCTGGCGAGGGAGGCTCCTGGGCTCTCCCTGCCCTTCCCTGTTCCCCATGAGCACACAGTGGCCCCGGGGCTCCTGATGACCAGCAGGTCTGGCCCGAGGTGGCCCCTCTGTCCCCAGCCACAACCTGTGCTTTTCACTGTCTTCAGGGAGCCCAGCCTGGCCCTCCCCACCCCACAGCCTCCTCCTCCTGCACCCCAGGCTGGGCCAGCTCCAGATGGGGAAACTGAGGCCCCAGAATGGGGGGTGAGCCCTCCCCTAGGGGGCTCAGCGCTGGTCCAGGAGGTCCTGCGTGCTCTCACACTGGAGGGCTCTGAGCAGCGGTGGCTGGTGCCTGCAGGCACCCAGACGGGCCGCTGGGAGGCGGCGGCCGTGGCAGGCAGCTGTCTGTCCTTACCGTAGCCGGTGGTGGGCAGCCCCAGGTGCTTCATGCGGTTCTTCACCAGCTCCGACAGCTCCTGCCGCTCGGAGCGCCGGTACAGGCTGAGCCGCTGCTGGCTGATCCACTCGGCCGCCGCCTTCCCCGTGTGCTTGGGGCTCTTGCGGCTCAGCTTCCGGGCCCACTGCAGGCTCTTGCGCCGCAGCAGAGGGTGCTCGGCTGGGTCGCCGCCGCTGACCGAATGCCGGCCGTGCGTGCTGCCGCTGCCACCACCACCGCCGCCGGTCCCTGCCCGCGCGCCCCAGGGTCCCTTCACTTCCCGTGTGTCCTCGCAGTCCTCCGCACTCACCGAAATCTGGGACTGGCCGGAGTAGGAGGGGTGAGGGGCGGAGGCCAAGGGACCTGGGGCGGGGGCGCAGCTGGGGAGCCGTTGGCGGAGGTGGGGAAGAGGACGGCCCCAGCCTCCTGAGGGGGGACCCCAAGTCCAGGGACACAAGTGTGGTCCTTCTCCATCCAGAGTGGGGCCAGGTCTAGCTCCCTCCTGAGCCGGACGCCCAGCTCGGGGCCTGGCTGCAGGCCTGTCCATGATGTGCTGGGGGCGAGGGCAGCTCCCTCACCTCTGGGCCCTGCATGTCCTGATTTTGCCGTGGAGGGTCACGCCTCCCTGTGCCTCGGTTTCCCCACTTTGTGGGGCAGAAGAAACCAGGGTGCTAAACGCGGTGGGCTGGGAAGCACAGGGCCTGTGCCTGGCTCTGTGAGCACGTGGGGCTCTGGGAGTGATGTGGGGAACCCCCCTACTCAGCACCTTAAGAAGCGGGGGGCTGGGGACATGGAGGCTGGGCCACAGTGGCGGGGGAGGGCAGGAACCCGTCATGACGGGGCCGCAGCATGACCTGCAGATGGCCCGTGTCGCCGGGGAGCCTGGGGGCCCCACCCGGGCCTCAGTGCCCCCATCTGCGCAGAGGGTGATGCCACGAGCCTCTGAGCTGCTCCGTGGCCCATACACGCGGGTGCCGCCCGGGGCTCTGCCCGCCTCCCAGGCTCGGGGTGGGGGTCAGGCTCAGGCAGGCCTCTGCAGACACCTCGGTGTTGAGTGTGCGGGGTGGGGGTGGCTCACCTGGGCTCGAAGGTCATGAGGCTGCAAAGGAAACCAGGGCAACTTGGCTGCCTGGGGCGCTTCTGCCCACCCCCCAGTGCTGCCCGAAGCCCTTGTGGGGTCAGCGGGTCAGGCCGCCACCGCTGTTCCGGGAGGCCCAGGGGCCCCACCAGATGCCCCCCGTGGACTGGGCCCCAAAACTACAAACAGGGATGGCCCCTGTCACCCAGAGAAGTGGGGGGGCCGCCCCCGCTCCCCAGAGCCCCGCGCATCTGCCCGCCCACGAACCTCTGAGGTGGAGAAGACGTGGCTCTGGGTCCGGTACATGCCGATGGGGATCTCGGCGCTGGAGGAGCACAGCTTCTGGAAGAGGCGGCCGTAGGTGCCGATCCACAGGTCGTCCTCGGTGATCTTCATCTGAAAGGGTCGGGCGCCCTGAGCTGGGCCGGCGGTGCGCGGGCGAGCGGGTGGCGCCCCGTGCTGAGCCGGGGCGGTGACCAGAAGCCTCCCGGAGCAGCCCGCACGCCCGGCCCCGCGGCTCACCGCGCAGAGGTAGCCGGAGCCCGGCGTGGTGTCCAGCCCCAGCAGCAGCCTGGTGATGGAGATCATGTAGTCCTTCACGAAGGACTGCGGGAGGGAGGCGCGGTGAGGCGGCCGCCCGCTCCCGGAGCCACGCCCGCCGGGCGCCCCCAGCCTCCGAGCTGGCACACAGACGCCTCCCCCCGGCCCAGCCCGGGGAGCAACTCAGCCCGAGGGTGGAGCTGGGGCGCCTTGCCTGGCCTCGGTCCCTGATTCGCCCGGTCAGTCGGGTGAGAAGGGTCCCGGGTGTGTGTTCTGGGAGGAGGACTAAGGGCATTTAGAGGTGAGTCCCTGTGGTGCTTGGGTGGGGACAGGGCCCAGAGCCACTCGGTGTTGGTCCGCCTCCCCAGGGCCCGGGAGGTGGTGCTCAGAGGGGGCACATCACTCAGACCGGGACCCGACACCGGCCACGGGCCCCCTGCCCCCGCGGACCTGGTACAGCAGCGTGTCCAACATGCTGATGCTGAAGACGCGGCCGGCGGCGAAGGGCAGGCGGAACATGAAGGCCAGGTTGGAGCCGTTCTCCCGCTCCCTCTGCAGGAGAGGGGGGCTCAGCCGGGTGGCACTGTGGCCAGAGGGGCGCACGCGCGGATGGGTGGGCAGGCCCGCGCACACGTGTGTGGCAACCATGTGGCGTGTACTCATCACAGAGCTGAGCACTGGCCTGAGCGCCCAGCGGCCCGAGCGGAGGGTGCGGGGCTCTGCTGAGAAATGGGACCAGGGGCCCGGCCCGGGCAGCTTCAGGGGGCCCCATGCTCGGTGGGACACTGCTGTGGCCACCCTGCCGTTCTGAGTGACCTCAGTGATTTTGTGCCCAACTGGTGTTCACGAGCAGCGTGTGGTGGGCTGGTGGAGGTGCCCATGAGCGGGGCCTGGTGCACTGAGGGTGGACACGGCACCCCCGCTGCCCCATGAGCACTGAATCCGTGGGCGGCCAGCCAGGGCCTCCTCTGTGGCAACGCGCCTGCTCCCGGGTCTCGCCTGGGGCACCCCAAGGGAGGTCCTCACCCTAATGTGCGCCCTTCCCCTTGAGGTGGAAGGCGCTGCTGCCGCTGGCCTGAGCCGGGGCCGGGGCCAGCCAACGCACCGGGGCAGCACCTCCAGAGCTGGGGCCCCTGTCCCTGGTGGCTGGTTCCCATGCCCCTGGGCTGCACACCAGACCCATCGGAGCCCCGTCTCTGGTCTCTGAAGCCCCTGGCTGGAGTGGGGGCAGGTGCCATCTTCCGCGGCCCCTCAGCCCAGTCCCCCCAGGCCCCGAACCTGACGGCTCAGACCAGGCGGGGGGCCACAATCACCTTCTCCAGTTTGGAAAGAGCCAGAGAGTAGCTGTCCTTGGCACGGAACTGCATGAACCGCATGTTGGAGGGGTGGGTGAGCTCCGTGGTGATGCTGAGGCTGGGGAAGAGCCTGCAGGGCAGTGGCGGGCGGGGTCAGGGGGTCCCGGGCTGCAGCTGTGGGTGGGGAGGGCTGGGGTCAGCGCAGCACCCCCACGGCCTGCCCGGGCGCCCACCGGAACATGGTCTGCACGTTGACGATGGTCTTGGCGTCGGCCATGTAGTCCTCCTCGGCGCTCATGGTGCTCTCCTTGTCCACCACCACCAGGTTGTCCGCGTAGATGATGCCGCACTGCAGCAGGCTGTCCAGGCTGGCGGGAGAGCCACGTGGCCGGGGGGCCCGGAGCCGCCCCGGGGTGCGCCCGGCCCCCAGCCCCTTCCCCCGGCCTCCCCACGCCTCAGGGGCAGGAGGGCGAGGGCAGGGCCCCCACTCAGAAGTGGGCGGCCGCCAGGCAGCAGCCTTACTTGTCCACGGAGCCCTCCATGTAGTAGACCATGGGGAAGCAGCAGATGGCCTCCAGGAAGTGGGGGTCGGGCCTGTGGGGTCGGTAGGTCCCGTGGGCGGCTGTCCCGCTCCCACACCCCCGCCCATCCTGGGGGAGGCGGGGCAGGGACGGGGCCCTGGGGACGGGGGCACGTCGGACCTGGGGGCGCCTTTAGAGGCCAGGGGCTGTTCTTTGTTTCCCTCAGGGGAAACTGAGGCCCAGGAGGGAGAGTGGGGTCCGGACTTGCCCAGGACACACACAGCCTGGGCTCTGGGCTGCCGCGCCTCTGGGGGTGGCCCTGGGGCTCACAGTTGCAGGGCACCGGGATGTGAGAGGCCAGGAGGGAGGAAGGCGGACAGAGGGGCGGGGGCCGCCCCCCAGCGACCAGGACAGAGGGGTGGGGGCCGCCCCCCAGCGACCAGGCGGCGCCTCACTTGTTGTCCAGCAGCAGCACAATGGGGTTCAGCTCCTTGCGGGAGCGGTAGTAGGCCCGCAGCGGCACGATGAAGTTGTACAGCCCGTTGCCCGCCGTCTCGGCCGAGACGATGATGAGCTTGTTCTTGAAGCCGTAGGCCTTGGCGTCCTCGAAGCTGTTGTGCTTGCAGCCCTGTGTGGGGGGGGGGCGGGTGCTGGAGCTCGCAGGGGCCAGGCTGGGCCCCCGGACCCCACAGGACGGAGCCCGGGCTCCGGCGGTCAGCCCCTTGCCCCGCGGGGGCCTCCCATGCTGTCAGACCCCTGTCCTCCCCTGCATGTGCCGCTCCGCATCATCCAGCCCCCCACGGCCCACAGCCCACGGCCCACGGCCACGTCAGGGAGGTGTCCGTGTGGACACGAGGTTTCAGCTGACACGGAAATGAACACGTACGTGGGTGCGTGTTCCTGTGTGTCCACGTTTTCTAGCTCAGTCCAGCGACAGGCCCAGACGCAGCAACCTCCCCCCACAAGTGTCCTTTCCACTCGAGGGAGACGGGGCCCCTTGGAGGACAGGTTGGTTCCAGGGCTGACAGCCAACAGCGGCCAGGAGTCCACGTGACCCCCTCCGCGCAGCAGGCCGTCACGGGTGAGCACAGGTGAGCGTAGGTGAGCGCGGAGGGCTGCGGGCCAGTGGGCCGGCCCCTGACGCGGCCCCCCCCGCAGGGGGGCAGTTCTGGAGGAGCAGGGAGTCACCTAGCCCACACCTGTCCCGTCAGGGACCCACAAACCACAGAGGCAGAGCCAGGGGCTTTCTGCAGTGGAGGGGCCCTGCTGGGCCGTGTGGCCGCGCTGGCCTCACCCAGGAGGCCTCCAGAAGGACACACGTCACCTCGGGCGTGCCCGCCCCGAGTGCACGTGCTGTCCTCTCTCATGAACACATTCGCAAACCCGCCTGCACTTTGAAAAACGCCCAGAGACCCGAGGGAGGGCGAGGAGGCTCTAGATTCAGGGGGCCAGCTGCACACAGGGTGTGGTGGGGACAGTGTCACCATGCAGGACAGTGACAACAGCCCACCTGGAGAATGGCCCGCAGGCCGGACACCCGTGTCCCAACTTTGGCGAGTGACCTGGTACAAGAGGGACATCTGGGGAGAACAGGCCTCTAATGTGGACACAGGCCGGAGGGACAGGGGGCAGCCGGCAAGGGGGCCCGGCTGGGAGCCAGCGTGTGGGTCAAGGACGTCCGTCCTCGTCACTGCTCCCTCGCAATTGTGTCAGAGTGCGGTCACCCGGAGCCGGCCGGGCCGTGACTCACCTTGTCCAGCCTCAGGCAGCAGAAGGGGGCCTTCACAGGCAGCAGGTGGCACAGCGTGGGGGAGCTGCCGATGTAGGGCGAGTTGGGGGGGTAGCCCTTCACGTACCTGGGGCAGGACCAGGAGCCTCAGAGCGACCCCAGGCCATCAGCTCCACTGCACCCTCTCGCCCAGCGGGAGTGACCACACGGGGGCGCCAGGCCCCAGGTCACCCCCGCCCTGATGCCCCCAACTCTGTCTGCATCCCCAGGCGGGTCTGTCCCCACACACTCCACCCCAGCGGCAAAGGCCAGGAGCAGACGGGCTGCAGTGAGGGATGGACACTCAGGCCGGCGGCAGGCCATGGCCCTGTCGGTCCTGCCCGAGGTCAAGGGACCAAGAGCCGCTGAGGACAGACGGGACAGTGGGAAGGACAGCAGGAGGGACAGTGAGAAGACGTGGCCCCACACCCAGGGCAGGATGACAGCTCGGGATGGGCCAGTGGCCTCCAGGCCTGGAAGGCACGTCGCTGAGGGCTCCCTCTCTGTGACCTCTGCAGGCCGCGCTGAAGGCAGCCACCCCGGGGGCCGTGGTGTCTGGGTACAGGGGTCCCCAGAAGCTTCCATCTGCCGAAAACGGTCTCCCCCGATGCCATTTGGAAACCCTGATTCAGAGCGCGGGCCGCCACCCATCGGGGCTGGGGGACTGGGCCCTGCCTCTTCCAGAGCACCTTGCGCTCACGGGGACACGCCCCGCCCCCAGGTCCACTCTGCCCCCGCGGCCGCACTCACTCCACCACAGACAGCCCCTCGTCCTCCGAGGGCGTCGTCTCGTCCTCTGACTGGTCGCTCAGCAGGTCGCAGGGCAGCAGGGCTGAGCTGTCGGCCAGCTCCAGGACAGGCGCGATGCTGGGCCGCCGGCTGCCCGAGCCGTTCTCCGTGGGCAGTGCCAGCTTGCCGCCCTCGCCGCCCTGGGCTGGCGGGCACTCTGTGTTCTGGAGGTCTATGGCCACCGTCCCTGGAACAGAGCAGTGACTTGGCTGGCACCCCCTCCCCAGGGCTCTCCATGGGGAAGCACTTTCCACGGGAGGTCCGCAGCCGGCTCCCGAGACGGGGGTCCTGTCCAACTGCACCACCCTAGGGGAGTCTGGCACCTGAGCCTCAGTTTCCCCTGATGGCCCTGATGTAGGGTGGCCTCATCCCGGCAGGCACTTGGACACGGATGCAGACCAAGTGCACGTAGGAGGCAGGGTGGGCCCCCTGGGCAGACCAGCACGCAGAGGCCTGAGGCTCGAGCCCCAGCAGAGCTGGGCCGTGGGCAGGGTCGTCTGGCCCTCCCACCTGGCCCAGAGCAAGGTCGGCTCGGGGAGCACTGGCCGATGCCCGGCCGTGGCGAGGGCCTCACCCACGGAGGCAATGATGCTGTGCACTGGCAAGTGGGAGGAGCCCTGGCCCCGCCCCGGCCCCGCGAGGCCCCGCCGCTGCGTCTCCTCCTGCTTGAAGGTGAAGGCCGAGTTCTCCTCCTTGGTGATGTTGATGTAGAAGCAGGTGTCGGAGGCCGCCAGCGTGTGCCGCGGCCCGGGGTTCAGCAGGATGCTCTTGTTGTCCTCCCGCTTCAGCCCGATGAGGCACACGCCATACCTGGGGGAGGGGCGTGGCTTGATGGGGCCCCACCCACACCGATGGGAGGGCGTGGCTCAACGGACCGCCCAGGGACACATTTACTCTGCGGACAGGGTCTTGGGAGGCCACGGTTTGGGGGCCGTTTGGGGTGAGACCCTTGACAGAGCCCTCCCTTCGGGTATAGGACGCCCCTTAAACACTTGACCCGATGACCCGAGGTCAGAAAGGGGAAGCCATGTGGAGGGGCAAACTGGGGCTTGTGCGGACTCTGCTGTCCAACCCCGAGGCCCCGCCCTGACCTGGACCCAAGGGCACCTACTTCTTGTGCGCGTGGAAAGCGGCGTAGGTGAAGCTCTTGCCCTGGTACTCTCGGAAGAACTTGCTGTCGCCCATGCGCACGTGGTACACCTCGTTGCCCGAGCAGCGCCCGTACATGCGTTGCCACTGCTCCGGGGACTCCTGGCCTTCCCTGGGCGGGCAGGGACATCACCACCGTGGCTGCCCCTCCACCCAGGTCAGCTGCGGGGTGGGGGGCGGCCAGCAAGGCCAGCTCGACCCTGACCCAGTCTAGCTGAGCCTCAGGGGTGGCCTGAGGGGTCACTTGGTCAGTTTTAAAAAGCCATAAACACCAGGGTCTGATTTTTAGGGGTCACCACTTGGCCACTCAGAGTCCCCACAACCCACTTCCTGACTGGGCCCACACACGTGATGCCCCACCCCAGCATCCAGCTCCCTGGACGGGACTCTCTCTGTCACAGGTGTCCCGGTCCCTGCCCCCCACCCACCCCGCGTCCCGGTCCTCCCGGAGAGGCGCAGGATGGCCGGACACTCACTGGCCGCGGGATGTGTGCACCAGCAGCGTGATGAGGGTGGACGTGGCGGGGCAGATGCAGTTCAGGGCCAGCATGGCGAACTTGCACTCCTCCTCACACACCACGTGGTCTGCGGGCAGGATGGCCGGCGCTGCCCCCAGGGCACACGCCCCCCGCCCCCTCGGCTCACCTCACCTACCTGTCCCCCAGCGGCCCAGCTCAGCAGGTGCACCTGCCCTCCCCGCCCTTGGTTTCTGCCCTCACCGACCGCCGGCCCCCAGGGGCAGGACCCGCATCTCCGACAGCCTGACCTGCACGGGGGCCCCCTCCGCCCGCCCCGGGAGGGTGCCGTGCCTGCTGCCCCTGGCTGTGTCTCTTGGTGCCCCTGGCCCCTGCTGCAGCCCCCAGCCTGGGAGGAGCGCCCTCCCCTGTGCGCACAGGTGGCCCCAATCATATGTACCTGCGAACTTGACGTGAAACTTGTTCTCAGGCTTGAGGATCTGCACATAGAGGGGGCAGTTGGGGGCAAAGTCCTTCACAGCCCAGGCTCGCAGGATGGTCTGGTGGTCCTGGGGGTGGGAAGGGTGCAGTCAGTGCTGGGGCGCAGCAGCGTGGGCTCCCGGCCGGTGCCGGCGGTACTCACCGCCGCCGTGCGGTCCACCTCGTTGCGGCTGCTGAGGATGAAGCAGGCCTCCCCGTTGTCCATCCTGCAAAGCACAGAGCTGAGCGCCACCTGGGCCCAGCCCCACTCCCGCCCTGGCTGTCAGGGGCTCTGGGCAGAGGCTGGAAGGGGTGGGTCCCCTCAAGACCCCGCCTCTCTGTGCTAACGACCTGCTGTCGGGGCAGCGTTCACTGTGTGGGGGTTCATCCCCTGTGTTCCCATCGACCCGGTGGGGCCAGGGCATGGCAGGAAGGGGAACACCTGCTGACAGAGATGCTGGACCCCGACCGCCGGTCTGTCCCTCCCGGGATGGGCTGCCCAAGGTCTGGGGACCTGTGACCAGTTCCAGTCCCCTCCCACCGAGGACCCCTGGCTGCAGAAGGGGTGTGGCAGCCCCCGTGCACGCCCAGGATGGGGGGTCGGAGCCCTGGCCCTCCCCACTGCATCATCCTGGGACCGGCCAGCCCCCAGCGTGTCCCTGCCCTGGCAGCCCCTGCCTCTCTCCACCCCCTGGGGCTAGAGCTGGGCGGTGGGTCACCGGAGAGGCTGTGTCCCTGGCCACCACCGCCTGCAGGCAGAGGGCTGGACGCCTGTCCCCAGTTTTACAGGTGAGACGGCGGGGTCCAGGGTTCAGGAGGTGGGCGGGTGAGGGCGCCCGGGCCCACGGAGCCCTGGCACAACCCAGGCTGCACCATGGAGACGCATCCATCTCCGGGAGTGAAACTGATGGGGGCCCCCCAGGGTGTCCCAGAGCGTGCACAGGCACATTCTGGAAAGTTCCATTTGGGAACTCAGTCTTCTTACCTCCAGTCACCCTGTCAGCTTGTCTTTAAAAGAAACCCACCCACAGGCATGTCTCCCCCTCAGGCTCAGCGGGGACAGCCCCATCCATTCCACTCTGAGCCTCTCCTAGAACCTGAGGGAGGCTGGCCCCGATGGGGGGCGGGGGTGCTGGGGCCGGGCTGTTTGGGGAGGCCGAACCACAGGGCAGGGCGGGGCTCACTTGGCTCGCATGAGGTCCTGGTCCTTGAGCGCGGAGCCCTGGAGGTAGATGACCCGCTGGGACCACAGGGGTATCTGCAGCACCCTCCGCACCTGGATGTCCATCTCGGTGGGGCACAGGATGACCACGTAGTAGTCCTGCGGGAGGGGGCGGTGAGCCCACTGCTGCCTGCGCTGGGGACCCCCAGACACAGCCCATGGCGTGGCGCCCCCCCCTGGCAGGGGCGGGCTGTGCGCGGGGCCTCACCTGCAGCCGGGGGTGGGCGTAGAACTCGTTCAGGAAGTCCATGAGCAGGTCGATCTTGAGGGAGCTGACGCACAGGACCACGTGCTTCTCTGTCTGGGCCCGGTGGCGGCTGTAGTTGCCCCCCGACTTCTGCCGCTCCATCCACAGGTACACCAGCTCCTCGAACTGCGGGTGGGGGCGGGTGAGGGCCGGTGGCCTGGGCCCGGGGCCTCCAGGGCCCCGGTGGGGCACCTGGGGCCCACTGTGGGGTGGCGGTGGCGTCAGAGAGGGGCCTTGTCCCTGTGGGGGCAGCAGACGGGAGACCCCCAGACGGCACAGGGTGGGGCGGGGGCCAGCGGCTCGAGCGGACTGGAGGGGAGGAGGGCGGCCGGGCAGAGGCCTGGGCAGGACCGAGGGGGCGGCTGCTGCACTGGGCACGGGGGTAGTGAGAGACACAGCACGTCCAGCGCCGGGCCCCAGAGGCCACGTGGCCATTCGTGGGCGACCAAGGCAGCATGGGGACATCAGGTATAAGTTAAGACACAGCTGGGCCTCCGTCAGCGCCTGAGACCCATTTTGGAGAAACATGAATGTGTCAGGAAATTCTCAGCCAGAGTTAAGAATCTAGGCTCCGGTGTGGAAGGGACGCTTTCAGGACTCGGTCACAAGCAAGTGGGACACTCAAGACTGCAGGTCTGGGGACACCGCCCACTGGCCCACACCCCCTGGGTGTGAGTTTCGGGGGTTGGGAGTTGTTTTAAGTTGGAAGAGGGCAGGCGTGGAGAAGTGTGTGTGTGCGTGCGTGCGGCAGAGCTGGGTGACGGCCCTCCAGGGCCTCTGCCTACAGTCTCCCTGACTCCATGTCTGCAGTGGGCGGGGCCCTGGGGGGGGGCGGCCCTGGGCTGGAGGGCAGCGGGGAGGATGGGAGCACAGGGCTTCCGGGGGAGGGAGGGGCGGCGAGGCAGCCTCGAGGGCGCTCCTCGGCTCCGGTGTCGCCTCTGGCACACACAGGCCTTCCTGGCAGGAAGCGGCTGTGCTCTGGACAAGGTGGAAGTGGGAGGATGGGGGCAGGCCGGGGCTAGGGCCCCCCCAGGACAAGCTCAGGGTCAGCAGAGGACCCCCCATCTTCCACATCCTGGGAGTTGACCACCGAGCCCCCTCTCCAGGCCTCCTGTTTTCACAGAGAAGCGCCGGTGGGGGCTAGGCTAGGTCCCTGTTCTGCCCCACGGCTCAGCCAGCAGACTGTCCTTGGTGACAGGTGATAGGGAAGCAGGCGGCTGACAGCTGTGCCCGCTGTGATCCTGAGCACAGCACGGGCCGAGGCTCCTGACTCCCAGCCCTTCGGACACCTTGGCCGGGTCCCAGGAGGCAGCCAGGCCCCGGCCCCGGCCCCCGCGGATCTGCCGGGCAGGGGCAGCCCCCCCGCTCCTGGCCCCGCAGGCCTCAGCCCACCGCCCCTCTGGCCGGAAGGGGGCGGCCTTGCCTGCAGCGGGAGCACCACGAGGGCCACGCAGATCATGATGACCACCAGCAGCTGGGACGGCCAGATCTTGGGCGTCACGTCGCCGTAGCCCACGGTGGAGAAGGTGACGATGCAGAAGTAGAACGACGTCAGGAGGGACAGGTTCTCGCCGGCGCGCTCCAGGTGCTGGATGCCACAGGTCCTGCGAGCAGAGGCGGTCGGGGGCTGCGGCCTGGCCTCGGCCACCGAGGAGCTCCTGGGCCCGAGCTCCGCCCGCCCACGGACTGCACGTCACCCAGAGACTCAGTGTATGTCACTGGGCCACCCAGGACACAGGGCTGAGCCCGGGAGCCCCAGTCCCTGGCAGCCCGACCCCTGAGCCAGCTGGGCTGGTGCCTCCCGCCCGAGCTGAGGCCCCGTGTAATTCACCGGGAGTGTGGACGCCGGGCTGCCTGGGTTCGGTGCATGCCTGAGGGTCAGTGGAGGCGGCGTGGCCCCCAGGCTGGGAGCCCCGCGACCACCCCAGCTCTCCAGGCCTCGTCCTCACTCAGGAAGTCAGCCCTCACATGGCTCAGGCTGGACAGTCATTCCCACACTCAACCCCGAGTCCCAACCACACACCGGGAGGTGCGGACAGCAGGGTCTGGGGGCCACGGCACATGCCACGGGGCAGCACACGGCAGTGCTAGGGGACCCCTGCCCTGGGGGCATGCGGGGAACTGGCTGTTGGGAGGGGGTGGGCCGAATCCACCCTGTGGACGCCCTGCCTGGCTCTGCTGAGGTCTGCATGTGTTGGGGTGTGAGGTGTGAGGAAGGGGAGGCAGGAAGTACGTGGCCTTCCAGGCCCCTGCAGCCGGCCCCTTGACCTTGCTGGGGGGTGGGAGCGGTGAGCTGCACCGGGCAGCACTGGAGCCCTGGCAGGAGATGAGCAGATGTGAGGTGCTGGCCCCCCGCGCCCCCCCCATGTACTCCAGCTGCTCCCAGACCTCACTCACAGCTGAGCCTCAAGCCAAAGGGTCCCCGCCTGGCTCAGGGCCGGGCCAGACCACTACGCCGCTCCCCAGGCACCGTCCCGCAGGCCAGAGCGGGGTCTCCCCGGCCCCAGACGAGCCGGGGGCTCCAAGCTGCCTTTTTGGCCTGTTGGCCGGTCACGGGGCCCAGCTGTGTCCGAGGAGGGGGCCTCACCCCGTGAAGAGCAGGCACAGCAGGGTGCAGAAGAGGATCAGAACTTGGTTGAACATGGCTGACTGTGTCCGCAGGATGGCGCGGTGAAAGTCATTCTGCAGGACCAGGCAGGGCGGTGGCAGGGCTGGGACCCGCCCCCGAGCCCGGGGCCCAGGGTGGGGAGTGAGGTCTGGGGCCCAGGGCAGGAAAGCCCCCCGCAAGCCAGAGGCCAGCGCGGGGTGCCGCACCGCCCTGCACGGTGAGCGTGGGGGGGGAGCCAGGGCCCACGGGACCAGGCGGGGACGCGTAGTCCCCACCGCCTGCTGACATCCCCGTGCCAGGCACCTGCTCAGACGCTCTGCGGAGGGTCTGCCGGGGCCCCAGTCTGTGGGGGCCCAGGACACATGGTCCTGGTTTGTGCCCCCCACCCAGCACCTCCCGCTCATCTTTTTGGGGTTGGGAAGGGTGGGTGTCTTCAGGGTGACAGAGGTGCTGTGTTCTGGGGGCGGCAGGGCTGCAGGGGAGGAGTGGCTGTGCCCGGCGGGAGGGCAGGGCTCACGATCATGTTCTCCAGCGCGTGCTTGGCCAGCCAGCAGTTCAGGAACACGGGGATGAACAGGTTCCGCAGCGGCGCCCAGAAAATCTGCGGGGCAGGCGGGTCAGAGGCGGGGGCCGGGGGCGGCCCGCTCCTCGGCCGGCGGCTCACCCACCGTGATGATGAAGGGCAGCGTGTTGACCATCTCCAGGACGAAGGACACGCGGAGGATCTGCTCCCAGATGTTGCCCTGGGAGCCCAGCGGGCCCGGGTTGGGGGAGAGACCAGCTGGAGGTCAGGGGCGGGGCCGGAGGTCGGGGCGGGTGGGGGTCAGCGGGGAGGACGGGTGGGCGGCTCGGAGAGGGCAGGGAGAGGCGGGGGGGCTCTCACTTTGTAGCTGAGGTAGATGAGCAGCATGGTCTCCAGGAAGCTGATTATGGCCACGCTGACCTGCGGGGCGGGCAGGGGCCTTAGCGGGTGCAGGGGGAGGGCAAGGGGGGGCAGGGGGAGGCAGTGCCCCGCCCACTCACCTGGATCGCCCACAGGGCCATCTTCCTCTCCACCCACAGGATCGGGGCCCTGGGGAGAGAGGGAGGTGAGCCCGGGCTCCCGGACAGGGGCCTCCAGGGAGGCGCCCGAGCTGCCCAGCGGGAGGCAGGGCTGCAGGTTCTGAGCCCCGGGGCGGCCCCCGTGGCCTCTCTCTCTGACCGGAGCTCCTACAGGTCGCTGAGGGGCGGTGCTGACCTCAGTTCCCCTGCAGGGCTACTGTGAGGTCAAGTGACATGGGAGGGGTGTCCTCACCCCGACACCGGTGGGTCGGTCGTTGTCAGGACGGAAGGACCAGGGCTGTCCTAAAGGCTAGGGAGGGGCTGAGGGAGGGGCAGGAGGCCGAGGGGGTACCAGAATGACAGGGGGATGTGCATCACCAGGACGTGGCCAAGCCCCGGAGACGCGTCCTCTCCCCTGGATCAGGGTCCCCAGTCCCTCAGGGTCTCACACTTCCAGCTGACTGAGTGGGCACCACTTTCCTCGCTCTCTGGTAGGTTCCCTGAGTCTCCGGCCCCACCCTCCCCTTCCCCGCCATCTGCCAGCCTCTCAGAGGGGGGCTGGGCCGGCTCAAGGTGACCATCCAGCTCCTAAGTTGCCCATGGACTGGGGGCGCCCTGCAGGGACACCCTGTGCTGCCCGCCACCACTGGCCCTGTCAGCTGAACATGTCCTCAGGGAGCCCAAGGGCTCGCCCATCCTGGACCTCTGTCCCTCCCACTCCCACACCCAGCCCCTGGGCCCCCCAGAGAGCTGGCCGTGACCCTGGACTCACCAGTTGATCTCGGAGGATGACTCATTGAAGGTGTACTTCTGCTTTGGGCAGCCCCAGCTGAGGAGACAGAGCTGGCCTGGCCACCACCCCCTAGCACCGCCCCTGAGGGACCCCGCCCAGGGCTGCCAAGGGCTCAGGGAGGGCTGGGGCACCCCCTCCCCCCAGGGCCAACGCCTTGAATCCTGGGAGTCTGTGGCAGCCAGGAGGGTCTGTAACGGGGTGGGCAGGTGAAACGAGGAGGCCATGCCCCCCGGGAGGTGAGACGTGCCCGGGAGGGAACTGGGGTTCCACCTGCTCGCCTGGCAGCCTGCTGGGCGGACAGACCGCTGGAGGCGGAGGTGCTGGTGCCCAGGGGGCCTCCCTCAGCCACTCCCGGAGATGGGCCTCCCCACCCAGGTGCCCGCTCCGGGGCAGGCACAGCGGGCACGCTAGCTCTGCCCCAGCTCTAGCCAACACTGGGGCACTGACCAAGGGGACCGTACTCTCCCAGAGCCCACGGTGACGGGCAGCTCCCGCTCTTTTCCTCCGATGAGCTGCTTCCTCCGAGCCTCACTGTGGCCATTGTGGATGGCCACCCGCCACCCAGTCACCACCCGCCCACCATCCACCACCCACCATCCATCATCCATCCATCCACCATCCATCCATCCATCCACCACCCATCATCCATCCATCCACCCACCATCCACCCATCCATCCATCCACCCACCATCCACCCATCATCCATCCATCCACCATCCACCCACCATCTATCTGTCCATCCACCATCCACCCTACTGCACCTACCACCCACTCACCACCCACCATCCATCCATCCACCATTCACCCACCATCCATCTGTCCATCCACCATCCACCCTACTGCACCTACCACCCACTCACCACCCACCATCCATCCATCCACCATTCACCCACCATCCATCTGTCCATCCACCATCCACCCTACTGCACCTACCACCCACTCACCACCCACCATCCATCCATCCACCATCCACCCACCATCCATCAGTCCATCCACCATCCATCCATCTACTGCACCCACCAGCCTCTCACCAGCCATTCACCTCCCACCACCATGTGCCAGGTGCTGTGTGATGACGACACGGCCCCGTGGGCATGTGGGGCCAGGTACCCAGGAGCCTCTGGGAGTCGGGGAAGCAGGATGGGCCGAGGAGAGTGGGGTGAGTCAGTCTGAGCCCCCAGTTTTCCTCCCCAAACCACCTTGGCAGGACCTGCCCTCCCCACCGGGATGAACACCCTCGTTCTTAGCAGGAGAGTAAAAGGCCTGCTTCACGGCTCCACCCCAGGAGCCCCTCGGCCTGGCCCCACCCTCCAGGGAAGAGCGCACCCTGAGGCGCCGGCCAGAGAAGCGGCCCCCAGGTGACAGTGACAACCAGACCAGACACCCTGACTGAGGGCCTCAGCCTGAGCGCTCACCCCTCGTGGAGGCAGCGAGGGTGTCAGACATGAGAGAGAATGCTCTCGGCGTGAACTCTGGACAAGCAGGCCCTGAGCCGCCGAGGAGAACGTAAGAGAGAAAAGGGGTGACCTGCCTCGCCCGGAGAGACTCGGGACGCCTGGAGAGGCGGAAGCCCCGGCAACAGGGAACGTGACAGACAGTGGACGTGAGAAACTCAATGGAGGAGCTGGAGATAAAGCCAAGGAAACCCCCAGCAAGGGCAAAAGACGAAGAATCGGAGGGGACAGGAAGCGCACAGGGTCATCCCAGAATCCCACGCCTGAATTTCGGGTTGTCCAGAGTGCCCGGGACAGAGAGACGACCTTCACAGACTTCGTTCAAGAGAGGCTGGCCCTGCCTGGACCGCTCAGTGCCCCCGGCACTGCAGAGGTGACCAGCAGGGCACACGGGGAGGGTCCTCCCACAACCAGGGAAGGGACGTGGTTCCCGCCAGGAGTTTCTCAACAGCAGCCGTGGCGGCCAGAGGGCGAGGCGGCACAAGGGGAGGGGGCCCACGGAGCACCTTCTACCTCAGGTGCAGGCGGCTACTCCGCCGACCTGCCCCTAGAAGTCAGGCAGCATGTGCCCCGGGGGAACGGGGAACAGGGAACGAAGGAGAGACCGAGGGGGAGGAGCCAAGGGCTCAGGACGCCCAGGGGACCCCGGCAGGTGGGCAGGGCCGGGCCGTGTCCTCGCTGTCAGCACCGGGGGCAGGGAGTGCCGAGGTCCATGGACAAGGGTGCCCTTTGTCCCGTGCAGAGCCGCTGGCCAGCGGGGACCCAAGGGCCGTGTCCAGGACGTGGCTCCCTGGGGGTGGGCACTGGGACTGGGACAGGAGTCCCGAGGGGGGAGCACTCTCCAAGGCCCTGGGCAGACAGCACCCCAGGGCGTGAGTGGGGGCTGATGTGACAGTAGTAAGGCCCCGGCAGAGGCCCGGCCCCCCGGGTCACCTACCACCCAATGCCCAGCGCCGGGTCATCGAGCAGGACACGCACGATGTACAGCAGGCAGGTGAGCAGCTTCAGGGAGAAGTTGAACAGCCGGATCCTCAGGCCTGAGGGGGGCCGAGTGGGGGTGTCAGGGCTCCTGGGCCACCTGGGGTCTCCAGCCAGCAGCTCCCGGTGCCCCGGACACCCTGGGCTGGGCAGCCCCCACAGGGCATTCCCAGGCTGCTCACTCCTTGGGCAGGTGGTGTGGGGGGTGGAGGGCACACCCGTGGGCTGGGACTCAGGGGCATGACCTCCACACCCCACCCTGCCCTCAAGGAAGGGTCTGACTACCCAAGGTCCCGCTGGGAAGGCAGTGGGCAGAGCCTGCGGGGCGGGGGAGGGGCGGGGGGGCCAGGGAGTCCCCTGGGTGAGGGCAGGAGGGCAGGCAGGGCCACAGGAAGGAGGCTGAGCCGGGGGCCTGATGGCCGTGGCCCAGCCAGTCTCCAGCAGGGCCCCACAAGGTCCAGTCCCACCTCCTGCTGGTGGAAGGTGGGGTGGGTCCGAGGTGAGGGGCCCCTGGCCACGGCCCCGCACCTGCCAGCAGAACCCAGGCCTCTTCCCAGCCTGGGTACAGGGGGACCCACCCCCAGGGGGGCACCCCTCCCCGCAGGCCCTGCTCACTGGATCTTTGGTTTTTGATGAAGAACAGCTTGAGCCGCTCCTTGAAGGTGTTCTCGTTGACGTAGAACTCCACCTGGACCCTGGGGAGCAGGAGAGGGGCGTGGGGGCTCAGTCCCGCAGGTCGGCCGGGGGCCAGCCCGCAGCGCCGAGCCGGACTGGCTTCTCCCAGCAGCCGGGGCCCAGGAGACAGATGGACAGACAGCAGCGGGGTCAGAGCCTCCACCTTGGACGTGAGGCCGTCAATGTCCAGGGCACCTATGTGCCCCCAGCAGACCCGCCTGCCGGACCTTCCAAAAGCGCCCGGCACACCTGGGTGCCCCCCAGGCTCCCCGAGGCCAGGACTCCTGGGTGCCCAACCTCGGCAGCCACAGCCACCCCCAGGCTTGATCGCGCCCCGTGTGGCCCGTGGCCCGTGGCTCCAAACCCGCCGTGTCATCTCTACAGGATGTCCCAGAAGCCGGTGGTCTGTGGCTCTGTCTGGCAGCCCCTGACGACCAGGCCTGAAGGCTCCCTGCCCCTGCAGGAGTGTTGGGGACATGGCCCCCATCCCTTGGGCTACCCTGCACCCCCTGGCCAATCCCCAGACACCCGGAACCCTGCTAGCCTCCCAGCGACCTGGGGCCAGACCCCAGAGGCCCCAGCAGGAGCCTGTCACGTGTGCGGGGAGGGGCAGCTCGGCATGGAGGGCCATCTGGTCCCCCGGGGGGCCTGGGGGCGATGAGCTGCGGCTCGCTGGCCAGGGCCCTGGGCGGGTGTGGTGGTCTCACACCATCTCCCTCCAGGGTCGGGTGAGCACACACCCCCACCCCGAGGGGCCAGTGACTTGGGGTGCTGGGTGGGCACCTTGCTCTGGGTTGGCACTGGCCGCCCACCCCCATGCATGGCCTCTTGCGCCTTCTGTCACAGGCTGCGTCTGCCCCCACTGGAGGACGGCGGTCTCAGGAATCCCTCAAGGCCAGCCCATGGGTGTCACCGTGGGCCAGACGCCCCACCAGACAGAGGCACCGGCAACCTTGGGGTTCAGGGTGAGGGGGGCTGAAAGGCCCTGCTCTGAGCCTCAGCTGACCCAGCGCTGGGCCACTTGGGGGTGCTGTGGGGGTGCGGCCAGCCAGCCAGCCTGTCCGTCATGCTCATAACGCGGGCGCAGAGGGCCTGAGCGCTCCAAGGGCACAGCCACGCTGCCTGGAGGCACCCTGGAGGCTGAGCCGGGGCTGCCGTGTCCTGTGCTGGTCCAGGGCTCAGGGAGGGCCCGGGAGGAGGTGGGGGTGGGGTGGGGTCCTTCCCCACACTCGGGCCCTAGTGCAGTTTGGTCACCTGGCCACGCTCTGGGCTCCTGGGGCTGGGGCAGCAGGACGGGCCTCCCACAGACCAGCAGGGTCCAAACCCTGGAGCCAGTGGCCAGTGTACCCCACTGCACCCCTCTCTCCCTGGAGCCTTCCCCTCCCCCAGCACCCCTCTGAACCCCTGAGTCCCACCCTCCTCTGTAGGTGCGGCCAGGGGACGGGCCACAGCGGGCCCTGAGGGTCTCTAGGGGAGTTCAGTCAGATGCCCTTCTCTCTGAAGTCAGGGCCGGGACAAGCCGGTCTGGGCGGATGCCCCTCAACCCAGCCTCTGGTGCCGCTCATGGCCACCTGGCCCTCAGTACACTGTCCTGACACTCCCCCTGCCCGGCCCGGCTGAGGCTCAGAGAGGGCCCACCCACTGCTTGTGCCTTTCCACTCAGGCGTGCCCCCCACGGGCCCTCACGTGGCCCCACCGGGCCCCTCCCCCACGCCATCACCCCCGGCCCCAGTGGCCGTCTGTGCTCCTCCACTCCCAACGGAGCCCAGAGCTGGGAGACTGAGGCACAGACCAGAAAGCTGACTCGGTTGGCTCCTCCTGCCTCTGCCAGCCCCTCCCAGCCCCTTCCCCAGGGGCCCCCAGCCCCCCATTATAACCTCACGCCCCCTCTGTGCCTACCCACCGACGTCCCTGCCAGGCCAGGTCGGGGCAGGCCTGGAGGGAGGGGTTTGCTCCCAGATCCCCCAGCCCCTCCCCGAGCCCAGAACTGGAGCCCCGAGTTCCCCCAAGCAGGGCAAATGCTGGCCAACCCTTGGCTTCTCACCCAGGGGCTGCGGACCCCCGTCCAGGTGGCACCCAGGCCTCAGCAGCAGTGCCCACCTGTGGAGGGAGGCGCACCCCACGCGGGAGGAGAGAAGGGACAGGCTGCGGGTGCGGACCGGGCCGGGAGGTCGAGCCTACGGGGCCAGCGACAGGCACGGAGCCTCTGGGCTTTCAATATTTCATGAGCTGCGGCTGCCTACTTCCTGCAGCCGCACCACAGAAGGTGGATCACAGACTCCCCTTCCCCGGAAGCAGGTGTAAAGCCTCGGGTGTAACACAGGCCAGTTCTGGCCGGTGCTGGCTGCCACAGAGAAGCCCCCTCGGAGCTGCCAGACCCCGAGCCCTAGCCTCACCACACAGACCAGCCTGGCTGAGGGTGGGCTCTTGGCTCAGCAGGCTCGGCCTCGGGTCACGAGGCCAGATGCAGCCTGTCGCTCACCTGCCTGGCCGCTCAGCAGCCCGGCACCTGAGTCTCAGCCTCCTCACCTGGGGCCAGGCAGTGACAGGGACAGACCTTCCCTGTGTGCTGGGGGGGTCGGGCAGCAGGTGCTATGACTCGGGAGAAATGAAAAGGTCCCTCTCTCCTCTCCTGGGAGGTCCGGCTAACTGCTCGATTTCGGTGCAGGGTTAAATGAGAGACCATGCAAGCGCTTGGTGGGCGGCCGGCACCCATCCACTCAGATGGGGCCGGTGATCAGGGCTGCCCCGTCCACATGTCCCAACGCTGGCCTGCACCCATCGCCCAGAAAAGGTGGCCCCTGAGTCACAGACCCACTCGAGAGGCTGAGGAACACATGTGGCCGACACCCACCACAGGCTGTGGGCAGAGGAGTGACCCTTTGCGGGGACCCTCCCCCCCTTGGTGGTCCAGCTGTGACTTGAGGCCCTGTGGGGGAGCCGGTGACCAAGCTCACAGGAAGCTGCTCTCAGGAGCCGCGGGAGAAGCCGCACGGTGGTGGCCCCGGAGCTGGACTTGGAGCAGCGGGCAAACTGGCTGGGGCCCCGGGGCAAGGGTGGAGCTGAGCGAGCTCCTTCCCAGGTGTCTGCTCCCTCTCATTCCGTCCCTCACTCGCACCTTCATTCAGCAGGAGACAGGGTGGGGGGCGCTGGGTACATCGGAGGGGCCGCCGCTGCCTGCCGCCCACAGCCAGGGTCCAGGAAGGTGGAGAGCAGGTGTGCCACCGGCAGGCCTGGTCGCGGGGCCACAGGCTGCAGGGAGCCTGGCCGCATGTGGCCCCTGGCCCCGTCCCAGGGCGGGCCTGGGCCATGGCTTCTCCTGTCCTGAGGCGAGCAGCTCTCAGGCTGGTGAGGACGAGCCGGGGGCCAGGCAGACCGGGGAGCCCCTTCCCTGAGCCCTGCCACAGGTGGGGCCACAGGCGGGGCCCCGCAGTGGGCTCTGGCCAGCCTGTCCCTACAAGCACGGAGCAGGCCCCCCAAAGCCCGAGCCCGGCCAGCTCACCCATGGGGCCTGGGCTTCCCGCATGTTCAGGGGCCCAGGGGTCAGCCCTGCCCCAGGCCCGCACAGCTCGAGTCCCAGAGGGCGGGCCGCCTGCCTGTGTCCAGGGCCTTGCCCGCACCCCCTCTGTGCCCAACCCCCACCAGGACAGGACCTGCAGCTCTCCGACCCGTGGGCTGGGGGCAGGCTGTCCAGGGACCGCCGGCACAGGGACTCCTGGCAGGGTTGCAGCACGGAAGGCCTGTGCCAGTGGTGAGCTCCAAATACAGGCCAGGCACCGGGCACACGGGGAGGGTGGGCCCACCTGGCGGACCCAGCCGGCAGGCCACGGCAGCGTGCACGCACGTGGGGCCAAGGTCAGACCGCCTCCCTCCCTGGGCCTGTCACCGCAGCGGGGCCTCTGGCAGGTGCCCGGAGCTCTGCCCACCTGGCCGTGGGGCCAGCGGGCAAGAGGTGGCAGGGCCCAGGCCCAGCCACCAACCCAGGCCAGCTATTCCAAGACGGAGCAGAGCCTGTGACCAGCCCAGCTGGACGGGAACAGCCTCGTGGCGCAACCTGCCCGCCCCTGCACAGCCCCGAGACCTACAGGTGAGTTGGCAGAGCAGGAGCTGGGGGCCCAGAGGACGGGGGGGTGTGCTGTGGGGTGGGGGGCACTGGGGCCAGTGAGGGGCACGAGGCTGCTTCGCCCCACCACACACAGCCCAAGCCTCTAGGCTTTCCTGTGAGGGGCTGGTGGGGGTGTCAGCAGAGACTCCTGCTCGGGACCCTCCTCTTTCCTGTGCCCCGCCAGGACCTCCCCAGTGTGAGGGGTCTCAAAGGGCAGGTGAGTGGAAGGTGCATAGTGAGGCTGTCTCCCAGCCCCGGCCCATGGCCCCAGGCCAGCTCCCCGCCGGCCACTTGGCTCCACGGTAGCTCCCACCCCCATCGTGGGTCAGCCTCCTCAGCACCTGGGAGACCGAGGTGGAGGGCTCCAGGGGGCTGGGCAGGGCAGCCGAGACTTCCCAAAACAAAAGACACCCCGCCGCCAACACAGTCCGAGCAGGTCCTTGTTCAGGCTCCGTGGGCCTTGGAACCTCTGCCCTACCTGTGACCAGAGGGGACAACAGGGCCCCAAGCCTGGCCCCTCGACAGCTGCAGATGCTCCATTGCCTGCCACAGGCTCTGACCCACTGCCGGGGAGGTGCCTTTCACGTCAGCCCCTAGGCCCCACGGCGCGGGGACCAGGCCCAGGGGCCGGGCTGGAGAGACCTCGGCCCAGGGTGTGGCCCAGCCTCCGAGTCCCCTGCTTCAGGGAGGCCAGTGGCAGCGGCTGGAGGCACTGGTGCTGCTCACTGGTGAAACTACCAATCAGGCCCCACTTGGCGGCCACAGTGAACACCGAATGCGGGGACCTGGCTGCTCCGAGAGGCTCTGGCCCCCCGGGCTGACGCCTGCCCTGTGCGTGACCTGGCACCGGAACCAGGAAACCCCGGGGGCAGGGCAGCATGGGGCCGCCCCACCCACACCCGAGGGCCTGGACCTACACTGCCAGCTCGGGAGGGTGGAGGCTGGGGGTCCCAGCGGCCGTCTGCCTGCCTGACCCCACATAGGCCCCAGGGTGTGGTCCCCGTCTCCGCCCATGGCCACCACTCTCGGGGGTCCTGGGGCACCTGCCTGCGGTCAACCCCATCTCCTGCTCCTGGGCTGCTCCCTAGGGGACCACCGGCCTGAGTCCCTACCCCTCAGAGCCAGCAACACCCTGCCCTCGCCAGCTGCAAGGGGCCCAGTGGGGCCGCCACCCGGGCTGGTGTGGGCCCGAGCCACCCTCCTCCCAGAGGGCTGGCAGGAAGACACGTGTCTGTCCCTGCTGCAGACCCCTCCCCTGCAGGACACTTACTGAGACAGGGAAGAGTCCAGGCTGAAATCCTCCACGGGAAGCCTGGGGGCAGACACCGGGTGGACAGCTCAACACGGAAGACCGACAGATGGACAGAGGGCCCGAGTCCTGGGCTGGGCAAGGGCCCGGACCAGCAGGGTCCGGGCGGTGGGGGCGCCCACACGCACAGCCCGGAGAGAAGCAGCAGCGCATGCACCCCTGCCAGGCCTGCGGGGTCACGGACGCCGAGAGGACCCACCTCCGGCCGGGTGAGCAGGCGCGGGCAGGCGCCAGTCAGCAGATCTGGCCGAGCTCGCCGTCCCTGCTCTGCACCCGCCCCTCAGCCTGCCCAGGCACCGAGGGGCCCCAGCGACCAAGGAAGGGCACCATCTGCCCCACTCTACACCTAGGGAGCTGAGGGCAGCTAGGGTGGTCCCCAAAAGGGCCCCCTGGCCGGATGAGATGACGGGGCTCAGGGCTGCCTGGCGTGACTGGGGCTCCTCTCCTCAAGCCCGCTGACCCCCACCCCCACCCCCCTCCCCTGAGGAACAGGCCGACTCCAGTGTGGCCTGTGGAAGGCTGGTGGGAGCCTGGGGCGGGGGCTGGGCAGGGTCTGATCCTCCGGAGGACTCCAAGGCCCTCTCTGTACCCTCAAAGCTACCACTTCCCAGAAGCGGAAACCAAGGCTCACAGAGGACCACTGCCTTCCTGAGGAGGCTGCAGCAAAGAGCAGGGGCCAGCCTGCCGGGAGGGGTCACAGGCGCATGCCCACCACAGAGTCCCCCCAAATCCTGGTGCCTGGGTGGGTGAGGTCTTGGTGGTGTGCGGTGCGGGGATCGGTGCAGGGCAGGAAGCCTGGGCCTCAGCCCGGGGTCCCTGGGAGCTTCTGGCAGATTCTGTCTGTCTGTCCGGCTCAGGTCCCCGCTTGCTGGCCCAGGTGCTGCCCTGGCTCTGAGTTGGGGTGACAGCTGCACCAAGAAGTGGTGGGTGCCTGGCAGAGCCACAGCCCGTGGCAGTGGGACCAGGAGCTCACCCAGGGTCAGTGAGGGGTGCTGGCAGGGGAGAAGACTTGAGAAGTGGAGCGTGTCCAGGTGAGGATTTGCAGGAAGGAGTGGGCAGGGGGTGGGGGGGGGCGGGTCCCAGCACCATCTCCTGAATGCAGGATACCGGGCGAGCGGGCTCAGGGGCTCTGTCTGCTGCTGCTGAACTCTGACATGCCTGAGGTCACGGCTCACTTGTGACGCTGAACACAGGGGTCTTGGAGAGGCCCGAGGCCCCCCACACACACACATGAGGTCCCCATTACTGGGTCTGGGCCCTGCCTCTGGGGATGGTCCCCTGCTGTGCCTCTCGGGACCCCCAAACTCACCCCTCACCGGCCATGACCCCCGATGCTCAGACCCCAGCTCTTTGTGCACCCCCTTCTTCTCTCCGAGGCCACCACCATGCCTTCCAGCCTCCCCCAGGTGTCCCCTCCCAAAACATACGAGGGAGCCCCTCACTTGGGGCCGAACCCAGACCTGAGAGAGCGGTGGAGAAACCAGTATTTCTTCTGCAGCCTCATGCCCCCCCCACCCCCACCGAGTCCTTCCTTCCAGGTCAGGGCGCCTGGCGCTGGGCACCGGCAGGTGCGAGGTTGTATGGCAGCCCCCAGAGGGGCAAGGCCACCAGGTTGTTGGGGACATGAAGGGGCCTGGCCCAGCCCTACCCCACCCAGGTGCTCAGTACCTGGCCGCTGCCCACCCCCGCACTGGCTCTTTGGCTCAAAAGCTCTTGAATGATGGCCTTCCTTACCGGTACCCCAAGCCCCCCTGCCCACCCCACACTGTGGGGTGGGGGGCAGAGGAAAAAGGAGGGGCCCATGTGCCCCCATCCTGGGGAGTCCAGGCTGGGAGGTGAGAAGGGACTGACGATGGCCCCCAGCATCCAGGAGCTGGGGTGTGCGGTGTTGGGGCTCGGGCAGGGTGCCTCCCCGCGGCTCAGTCCCTCTGCTCACTGCCCCCTTGGCAGTGCTGAGGCCTGGAGGCTCTAGGTGGCTCTGGGGACCTTGGGCCCGGTGAGCCATGACTCTGGCTGGCTCCAGAAGGCGGCCGGGCATGCAGGACAGGGGCAGCTGCAGGAGCTGTGGCTGCCAGCTCCTGTGACAGAGGGCACCCATCTCCCTACTCAGGTCGAGCTGGAAGCCCCATCAGACCCATGTTCCTAAAGTGCAAACCCTGCAAGTCCCCCTCTGCTCAGGAACCTGCTGTGGCTCCCACCTGCTCTGTCCACAACGGGCCTCCAACCACTGGGGGGAGCAGGCCGCAGGGCCCCAGGCGGCAGGAGGCTGTGGACGGCTCTCGCCCCTCTGCTCTGCGAGAGGAGGCTGACCAGGGGCTGCGGGAGGACTGAGCGCGTGAGGCTGCCCAGGCAAAGGGCCAGCACAGGACAAGGGCATGGGGGAGGGCTTCCTGGAGGAGGCAGCCCCGCAGCTGCAGCTCCCACACTGCACTGCGGGGTCAGATGCAGCCGGGGCAGCACCTGCTATCCCGGCAGGAGCCGGACAGTGCAGGAAGCCGAGCCCTTAAGGGGCCAGGCTGGCTGTAACCATAGCCTGTGGAGTCCCTGCCCCAGAGGGCCCAGGAAGAAGGTGGAGAGGAGAGGCGTCTGGTCCCCGAGGCCTATTAGAAGCACTTACTGTCCAGCCTTAGTCTTCTGGGCCAATGGGAACACGCGGGGCACCAGCTTTCCCCAGGGGGCTCCGAGGAGCAGGAACTGGTGTGAGGGTGGCCAGGTGGGAGGGGCAGGGGAGAGACTCCGCAGGCTCCCTCCATTCTGCCATCTGCCTGGCCAAGAACCTGCTCAAGAGCCTGCCAGGCACAGGTGTCCAGGCCCACACCAGGGCAGCCCTGGTCCTGGGCTGCGGGCACAGGGGAGGCACCGGCGGCTGTAAGTGCCGAGGGCCGAGCCCCAGCACCCTCATCTGCGCCATGGGGTTGCTGGTCGTGCCCACCCACCTGCACTCACAGAGGGGCCGGAGCAGGTCGCCAGGCCAGGCCCAGTGGGCTCTCTCCAAAGGGACCTGGCTCCCCGCACCCTGGCCGCCATGGGGGGCCTGAGTCCTGGCCCAGCTCCAACCTGCTGGGCAGCCTTGCGCCAGCCTCCTGGCCTCCCTGGGCCACCTCTAAGTTGGGACACAGATACCGGCCCTGCCTCTTCCAAGCGGCTTCTGTGGGACCACTGTGAGTGTGGTCTCCAGGGGGATGCCGCTCCCGCTGGGGTAACTAAGCTGCCAGGACCCAGGCCCAGGTCCTGCTCCCTTCTCCTCTCCAGTCTCACTGCCCGGCCCACGGTGCGATGGCCTCTAAGAGCAGGAGAGAGCCAGACCCACAGGGTCCCCAAGGCAGGCTGCAGACACACTGGGGGGTCTGGGAGCTTAAGTGGGGGGTCCAGGGGAAACTGGCCGTCGCCCCCGCCCGTTCCCGAGGCTGCAGGCGACGTGCAGCCCAGCGGAGCGCGTGCAGGATGAAAGCGGTAGCGGTGCAAAGCCCCTCCCAGCGGCGGTTGTGGTGGCGCGCGGGGTCCCCGGCCCGCGCCCCTACCTCTGGCCCACGTCGCTGCCCACGGAGCCCCCGCCACGGGCCGGCAGCAGCGGGCTGAGCCCGTGCGGCTCCTCAGGGGCCGAGGCCCCGGCCGGGGGGGCGCCCCCGGGGCCCGCCTTGCCCTCGGACGGCGAGCGCGGCAGCTTGGCCCGCGCCATCCTGCGGGAGCGCACGGCGGCGGCGGCGGCGGCAGCAGGAGGCGGGAGCTACCATCGCAGCACCACCCCGCGCCCTCCCCGCGCCGCTGCCGCAGTGGAACTGCCCGGGGTGGGGGGGCTGGGAAGCTGCGGGGAGGCGCCCCCTCTACGGGGCGGGGGCGACCTGGAAGGCCCAGGCTCATTACCCCGCCCCACCCCAGGAGGCCCGGTGCGCCAAGGACGCCCCTGGGGGAGGGGGTCTCAGCGCCACGCGGCTGCCAGGGGCCGCCTATAACGGAAGTAGTAGCAATAATCACGACACTCACCGCGCTGGGGGGAGGAAGGGAGGGTGGTGCGGTGGCAGCTGGTGGCTCTTGGCCACTCACCTCCGCAGGCAGGACTGCTGGAGAGGGGAGAGAGCGCTTGGGGTGGGCCACGTGCCCAACTTACAGCCTCCTGTGGGTTCTGGGGACCCAGGTGGTGCCCAGGATGGCTGCCCAGAGCCCTGCTCACCGCCCGGCCGCCACCAAGCTGGGAGGGTCCACCCCCTCCTACCCAGTGGGACACTGCTGTCCGTGGGTCCTCCCCACCACAGACGCTCGGGATCCCACCTTCCCCCCATTTTCTACCCTCAAAGCTGCCAGGGAGTCTCTCATTTGGGCAGCCACTTATCCGTGTCCCTGCAGAACCCCAGGCTCCATGTCGGCAGGAGGTCCCAGCCTTGGACCCTGCTTTGTGGATGGGGGCGCCCGGCGGGACGAGCCTTGACCAAGCTCACTGCACCCAAACTCCAGCCCACAGCGCAGATTTCTGTTTGCTTTGCAAAGTGGGGAAACCGAGGCCCTGCTGCCTGAGAGAAATGGCTGCCCCAGGAGCCGGAGACAGGAAGGGGAGGAATAAGGACTCCAGCTGAGGAGGCCTCGGCTCTCTGCCGCCCGGTTCCTTCCATTTCCCAGACGAGGCCCGAGGCCGGGGAGGCGAGGGGATTCGCCCCGGTAGCAGCCGGCAGGTGTGAACACCTGGAGGACCAAGCTCCGGGTGTGCCTGCCCTGGAGCCCAGCTGCTTGGAGGGGACTCCTCAGCAGCTGCCCTCCTGACTCACCAGACGGCCGGAGCAGAGGCTCCAGCCGCCGGTTTCTTCACCCCACCAGGGACTGGGGCTAGTGGAGGGTGTGTGGGAGAAGGGCGGCCCCCTGCCCGTCCCTGCCCAGACGTGGCTGAGTAAGGAACGTGGATGTGGATGCCGTTGGTGGTCTCAGCAAACGCTGACCGTGCACCTCCCTGACGGGAGCGCACGTCCATACCTGCCCCAGAGGGATGAGGTGTTTGCACTGGCCGGGCCCCTGCCTGCCCCTGGGGAGAGGGGGCTGAGCAGGCGTCAGCTGCTCCATGCCCTTCCCGTAGGAAGACGCTGCGTGGCGGCTGCGAAGACAGAGAGCTGGAAGTGCCTGGGCGCCGCTGGACACGCCCTGTGGTGAGTCCCGAGCGCTAAGCCGGCGGGCCGCAGGCGTGGGCTGCACCCTGCACGGCCCGGTGGGGGGAGGGGGCGCTGCCCGCCATCGGCACCGCTGTCAACACCCAGGAAAAGGGCTGGGCGGCAGGGATGCTCACCGTGCAGCCCGGGAGGTGGAGGAAGCTGCCAGAGGCTCTCCAGATGCGGGGCTCCTGGGGACCCAGGCTTCACCAGGAGGCCAAGGGCAGTGAACTGCAGCCAGCCCGGGGTGCCCCGGCAGGACGCCCTGAGCATGTGACAGCACAGGGGCCCGAAGGTCCCCACCGTCCTCCGAACGCCCAGCACCCAGCCTGTCCACCAGGAGGGTGGTGTCTTTCCTGATCCTGGTTTGAGAGAGAGCTGTCTGTCCTCAGGTACCGATGGTGTCCGAGGTCCACGGTCACAGTCCGGGGACAAAGTTGGACGTCCCACATTTTGTGGGGAGGGGTCTCACGAACGCTGTGGGCGACATGCGTGGGGGGGCACCGGGCACCTGCCAGCACTGGCTGCGGGGGGCGGGGCTGTTCAGGTGGCCGCTGCACGCTCAGACTGGATGGGTTTGGAAAACGATCTTCGCTTTTGTCAGAGAAAGTCAGGTGCTCCCCGGGTGGGGAGGAGAGGCAGCCCCTCAGCAGGGACAGAGGCCGTGGCATCTGGTTGTGGGCCACCGTGAGGCCTGTCCTGCAGGGCCCCCGGGCCTGGGCCCCCCAAGGTGACGCAGCACTCCTCACAGGAGGCCGCGCTCGGGGTGGGGCAGGTAGAAAGCACAGCGCCTTCTCCTCGGGCACTTAACGCTCCCATCAATGCTGCCTCGCTCCCTGCAAGCAGCAGCCCCGTGGGGCGGGGGCTGGGGCGGGGGGCAGCGTCTGCCGCTCTGTGCTGAGTGGGACTGTCCACCCCCCCTCACCGAGGAGGGGAGGGCTGGAGGGGGGCGGGGAGGGGCCAGGGTGAGGAAGTGGGTAGGCAGTAACACCCTAAAATTGAGATGTGGGCAGGGAGGGGGCGGGGGCAAATGGAGGTGGGATACATTCTCCAGGTGCCCCGCAGACAGTGACAGTGCGCACAGAGGGATGTGACTCAGCCTCGGAAAGGAAGGAAGGCCTGACACCGGCTGCCACCCGGACGGGCCTGGAGGACGCCGTGCTGAGTGAACGACACAGGGGGACGTGTATTTACGGTCCTGCTCACACACGGTCCCTGCCAGGGGCAGACCCACAGAGACAGGGAGCCCACGGTGGGGCTGGAGCTGGGGCAGGGGTGGGAGTGGGGGTTTCATGGGACCGAGCGTCTGTGTGGGAAGACGAACCATCCTGGAGAGGATGGTAGTGGCGGCTGCTGCACAGCAGTGTGACTGTCCCTACTGCTGCTGAGCCATGCCATGAGACGGGGTGGAGAGGGCCGGTGTTCTGTGTACTTTTCCACAGTAAAAGAGTTGGGAAGAAAGGGAGCCCAGCATCCAGCAGGAAGGGCTGGCTCCTGCTGGCGACCAGAGGATGATGAAGAGAACTCGGTAGGTGAGCTTCCCGTGGCTACGCTCACAGGGTGCCACGAACTTGGTGGCTGGCACACGCAGACGCCCCACCTCCCCGTCCTGGAGGAGAGCCCCGAAGGTTGAGTGCGGGCAGGGGCTTCTTCTGGGGCTCCGGGGAGGCTGGTTCCCGCCCTTCCGGCTCCTGGAGGCACCGCAAGGCATGGCGGGGCCTCGGTCCAGTCCACCTCCCTCTCTGAGGACCCCCGGGACTCCAGGGACCCCTCCCCGATGATCCGGGACCCCATCCCATCTGAAGACTCTTCGTCACATCTGCAAGTCCAGAGATCGAGTTCAAGACGTGGCCGTCTTTGGGGGACACGGTGAGCCTGCGCAGTCCCGAGGGCCAGTGCAGGAGGCCCGGAAAGGGGAACCCAGAAGGAAAACGCCTTCACTGGCACCGGCTGTGGCTTCCCCACCGAGAAAACTGGGCGTCGGGGAGAACGCACAGGGCGTGTGCGGCTTGTCGGCGGGATGATGCTCCAGCGCCCGCCAGTTCCCAGGGTCGGGTCGGCAGCCCTGGCAGAAGCACGGGGCTGATCCTCACGCAGGGGGTGGGGGACAAGGGTGGGAGAGGTGGATGTCCGAGAGTGTGGGGCTCAGTGAGGATGCTCTGTCGGCGGCACTGATGTTCGCAGGTGACGGTCCCCGTGAGGTGGCAAGGGGGAGCGTCACTGCTCAGTGGAGGGCTGGTCTGTCGTCACGCCCCCAGCGGCCCCTCCGGCATCTCTCACGGAGGGACGAGCAGGTCGTGAGGAATACGGGGCCTGGTGGCACTTCAAACGTTCTCTTGCCCAAATCGTTCAGGCTCTGCCTGCCAGGCCCTCAGGTCCAGTTTCGAGGGTAACTGGGGGCAGAGGGACCAGTGGACCCCCCAGGAACAGGCAGGCCGGCCCGTGGAGGCAGCGGAACCCTGTGTGGGACAAGGGGCCTGCGCCTGCTCCCCTGCTCCGTCTCTGCTGCGTTACACACAACCCCCCAACTTCGCAGCTGCAGGCTGCTGTGTGCGGCCTCTCGGTGTGGCAGGTGAGAGGCCGGCACAGCCCAGCTGGGCCTCCGGCTCCCGGTTTCCGGGGGCCCAGGTCGGCGTCGCGGGGCAAGCTCTCGCTCGAGGCTCCGAGAGAGGTGGGTCCGGAGCTCACCAGTCGTGGCAGGATTCAGCTCCCCGTGGTTGGGGCCTGAGGCCCACCCTTCCTCGGGGTCTGCTCAGTCCCTAAGGGCAGGTGGCCCCTCTGTCCATAAGGCCGGCACTGGGGTGTCACCTCCCCACGCCAGCCGGAGCACCAGCTCTGCGCCAAGGGCTCCGATTAGCCCGATTCCCCGGGCAGTCTCCTCCAGGAGTCAGCCGGTTGGTCGCCTTAGCTGCAACGTGAAGTCCCTTCCGTCTGGGGTGTGAGCACCGCGGCTTCAGCAACAGACCTGCCTCATCTCACAGACCAGAGGCCGCGCCCAGGTCCAGGTGTGGGCAGCGCTGGCTGTCCCGGCCGCTCCTCAGCGTGCAGCTGAACGCCTTCCCTCCCAGCCTGTCTCCAAATGTCTTCCTCTTGAGAAGGACACCAGGCACACTGGTGGGGGGCCACCCCAGTGACCCCCGCTCACTTCCTACCTGGAAAGAGCCTGTTTCCAAGTTGGGCCGCATTCGGGGGGCAGGGGTTGGGGGTCCAACGCACGCACTCCCGAGGGGTGCAGCCCAGCCCCGACGCCCGTGAGTGGGTAATCCTGGGGGCCACGTCATCCGGTTTGGTCCTGGGGCCACACCGGGCAGGAGCCGGCCCAGGTTAAAGGGGTGTTGTGACCGATGCTCACCAGACACCGCACGGTGCCTGGGCCCGACAAACCGGAAGGTCCCGCTGGGGGCCACGGGCGGGTCTCCCCCAAGCCAGGTCTGTTCTGCGCCCCCTGGAACGCCCAGCCCTGACCCCCCACCCCCAGGGCCCTCACTCACTGGTGGGCTCTCCAGCCACCTGGCATCCCCTGGGACTCCCTAAGCTCTGGTGGAGGGGGTCACCTCCTCCCCTCTCCAGTGCAGGGCATGTGTGCGGGGGCAGCCGGCCTGGCCACCAGCCCAGAATTTCTCCCTGATGTGTGCTGTCCCCCAAACGGCTGTGAGATTTCCTGGCACGTGCGCGTCCTGCAGTTGCCGTGGCAACTGACCACGATGCAGTGGCTTTGAAGGCAGAGATGTATTCTCCCACGGTCTAGAGGCCAGAAGTCCAAAATCGGTGTCACTGGGGCTGAGACCCAGGTGTGGCGAGGCTGGCTGTGCCGGGCCCCCTACCAGGAGCTGGGGAGGGCCCCTCCTGCCTCTCTGACAGTTTCTGGGGGCTCCTCTGTGCCTCCCTCTCTGTTCTTTTTTTTTAAGTTGCAGTAAAACATCCGTAAGAAAATTTATCACTTCGACCTTTCTTGCCTCCCTCTTAGAAAGACACAGGGGGTGGCCTTTCGGGCACCGGGATACCCTCCGATGTCAAAATCCCTAACTGGGCCCAGGCCGGCGCGGCTCAGTGGGTCTAGGGCTCGTCTTTCAAAGTGAAAGGTCACCGGTTCGATTCCCAGTCTGCGGGTTTGGTCCCTGGTCAGGGCGCAGACGAGAGGCAAGCGGTCAATGTTTCCCTCTCTCCTTCTCCCCTCTCTCTAAAAATAAATAAGTAAAAAAATTAAAACTCCTTCACTTGTCCACCTCTGCAAAGTGTCTGCCACGTCAGGCCACATGCACGGGCTCCGCGGGTTTTAGGGTGATGACAGCTTTCGGGGCTGCTGCTAGAGGGCCCGGGAAGGGTCCTGCCTGGCTGGCCTCAGCTCCCCTGGGGGCCCCTCCTCCTGCCCAGGGAATCCAGACGGGTGGGACAGGGCTGGCGTGGGGGCGCCGGTGCGGGGTGTCACTGCCTCCCAGGCATTCCAGCTGCCACCAGGCCCCGGTGGAGCCCTTGTCCACCTGTGTCTCCGAAAGGGCACACAGGCCTGGGGTCCCTCTCCCTGCTCCCAGGCAGCCCCCCTGTCTGGGCCCTGGTGAGTCGCTGTGGAAGGGGCCCCCGGAACAATGGCAGAACTGGTGGGGCACGCAGAGGCAAGCGTCAGCGCCCGGTTGGCCAGGCGGAGGGTCTGAGGCTCTCCAGGAGGCGGGTGGGTGGGCAAGATGACTCCCCTGGCCCGTCAGCAGCCCCCGAGGTGGGCACTTGCTGAAGGGCCCGCTGACACTGGGGGGTGGTAAGGAGGGAGGGGGCCCGCTCGGCCGAGGCTGTGATTGATGGTGGGCTGGCCAGTACACTGCACACCTGAAACTAATGCAAATGAATACTGAATGTCAGCTGTAATTGAAAATAAAATTAAAAAAAAGAAGTGGGAACCAGGACGCAAGCACCCCACAAGCTTGGGGTGAGGGTGCAGCTACAAGGGACCTCTGGGCCTGGAAGGGACTGAGATGCAGGGGCCTGGCCAGGGCCCCTCCAGGCTGGGGGGCTGCCCCTGCCAGCACAGGGCCGTGGAGAGGAGCTGGGGTTCCACGTCTGTCCCCTCAGCCTGTCCGTCCCCTCAGCTGCCCACCGCACAACCTGCACCCGGCCAGGGCCTCTGCCTGCTCCAGACACCCTCGGCTCCTCCTGTACCCCCGACCCGCAGGCCTTCCCGCATCCTCGCTGCCCTTGGTGGGTCTCACGTGAATGACCCCACTGGAGCCGGGTCCCTTGCCTGCCCAGTGGCCTCCTTCCTGGGCTGCTGTGGGGTCAAGGTCATGGAGGCTGTAGGCAGGCCCCGCCCCTTCCTCCACTCTGTGCGCTGGCTGCAGGGGGCTGGCCTGGGAAGGTGCCCGAGGCCGGTGGGGGGTCGGGGGCTCTGTTCTGGGATTTCGCTTTCAAGCACATTTGCTTTCTTTCTTTTTTCAAAGATTTTATTTATTTATTTTTAGAGAGAAGGGAAGGGAGGGAGAAAGAGGGAGAGAAATGTGTGGTTGCCTCTCACACGCCCCCAACTGGGGACCTGGCCCACAACCCAGGCATGTGCCCTGACCGGGGATTGAACCCTCGACCTTTCAACCTGTTGAGCCACGCCAGTCAGGGCTTGAGCACATTTTCAGCCAATTTCGGGCCTGCCCGGAGAGCAGCCCAGCAGGAGCACAGGCTGTGTTACTCATGGACGGTCCCGGCCGGCCGAGGGGCCCACCGACAGGGGCCGTGTCCGCCCCTCAGGCTCAGGGTGCTCCCTACAACCCCACACTGGATCTCCCCAAGCGACCCCACAAGGGGCAGGCCCTGCCCCGCAGGGACCCCAGCTTCTAGGGTCTCCGGACCACATTTGCGCCCTCTGGTGGGGTGTCCGTGCCCTGCGGCTGGTGTAACAGACTGCCACAAACTGGGGCCTTTGAACAACAGGAATTTATTTTCTCTCAGCTCTGAGGCCGGAATTCAGAAGCCAAGGTGTCCCAGGGCCACGCTCCCTCGGGAGGCTCCAGGGGAGGGTCCTTCCCCACCCCTCCCAGCTCCTGGGAGCCCACGTGCCCCTGGCTCGTGGCCACATCTCTGCTGTCTTCACGTGGCTTCTCCTGTACGTGGCCCCTTCGCTTCTCACAAGGACACCAGCCCTTGGAAGGAGAGCCCACCCTAGTTCAGGATCATCTCATCGCCAGACTTTGCCTTAAGAACGCCCACAAAGACCCGATTTCTAAAACACCATAGACCCCCTCCTGATGAAGGCCCCCCAACTAGCTGTGCGACCCTGAAGGGGTCCCTTTCCTGGGGGTCTGGCCCTGTCAGCCAGGTGACAAGCCCAGTCTGCAGAGGAGGGGACGCTCCCAGCAGGCCCTCGGACTGAAATCGAGCACAGCTTGGTCCCGAGTAAGGTTCCCTGCCTCCCGGTTACCGTGTCGCCGCACGCCAGCCCCGTTGCCTGAACCCAGGCGGTGACGCAGTGATGGCGAGAGGGGGTGGGGGCTGAGGAGGGGCTCAGGGTTAGATGAGGTCACGAGGGTGAGCCCCAAGACGAGATGAGATTCGTGTTCTCACTGGCGACTAGAGCGCTCTCTGCCTGCGCCCCGCCCCCGCGCATGCGCCTTGTGAGCACACCGCCGGAGAGCCTCTTAAACCCAGAATGGGGTCCTCCCCAGCGCCCACTGGCCCAGGCTGTTGGCACCCTGGCGTTGCAGGGGCCAGGCTGCGTGCCCGTGCCAAAGACACCACACTTACACGTCAACAGCCCGCCACGGGAGCAGGTCCGCCTGTCGACATGAGCACAAAACTGCCAGTAATTTTTGCGATGCCGGAGGGCGCCGGCCGCCCCCTCATTGAGTGGCGGGTTTTGCGTCACACTGATTCAGGAGGACCTTGCTTAGGCGTCATGCCCTCGAGTCCCCCCGGCGGGCAGGCTCAGAGGCAGCGAGGTGCCTGAGACACACAGGCCCCAGCCCCAGGGGGATGCCAGCCTCGCCATCCCTGGGTCTGGGGGCAGGATGGGGGGGGGGGCGGACGTGGGTGGTGGCAGGACAGGAAGAACAGACCCAGACAGGCCCTGGGGGGTCAGGCGTGGGCCTGAGGGCTGGGCAGGAAGGAGGGGGCAGCTCCCAGCCCTTCGGGAGGGGGTGAGGGCATTCGTGTTCAGCCCCCAGCAACCAGCCCAGGGCTGGCAGCGCTCTCCAGCCCAGCACAGCGAGGCTGTTTTCAACAATTGCAGGCTCCGAGTACAGGCTGTTCCTGGAAATGCTACCCCCTCCCGCAGGGCCTTCATCCCATGGGAAGGGCCTGGCTCTGTCCCCAGCCACCTGGGACTGGGGCAGCTAGATCCACTTCTGCTCGGAGATGGGGGCGGGCAGCCTCCGGTGGAGCCCCCAGCCTCTCTGGGCCCAGGCTGGAGGGGCCCGAGGTCAGGAGCAGGCCCTGCCCGAGCTGCTGCTTCCGACAGCGCTCCCGCTGGGCCAGGCAGGGGTCTGTCCTCGCAGCCCCCACGCTCCTGGCACAGCGGACCTGCCTGTCCTCCCGCTTCCCCGGCTTGCTGTGTGAAACAATATTGGTGTTGCTCAACCCCAGAGAAACACGTCAACTCACCCTTTGCTGTCAGAGGGGCTCAGGGACAGAGGTGGAGGGGGCCCGGGGCGCTGCTGGGACGCTGGCCACCCTGTCCTCCCTGCAGCAGGGCTCTCCCCAGTAAGCCCCCCAGTGCCTGCAGCCTGGGCCCCCAATGCTGCTCACGGCCAGCCCCCCCACCTGGCCTGGGAGGAAGCTGGGGGGGGTGGACGCAGACCCTGGTGTGGCCCCCCACCCGTGGTTCTGGGACCTTCAGGATAGCTGGGCTTCCTACAGGCTGGGAAGGCAGCAGGTCCCAGGTCGCTGGCCAGGGGGCGCTAGCAGGCAGGCCCCTGCCCCCGACCTGGGGCTCGCCCACCCCAGCCTTCTGGTCAGTTTCCTTGTTGGGGACAAGCCCATAGGGTGGCTGCCATGTCCTGCGCCTCACGGCACAGAGCTCACCCCTGCACCCCATGACCCCTTCCTGAGCCGGAGGGGGTGGGGTGAAGCCCCTGTCTGTCTCACAGACTAGGGGCCAGTGGTGACCAAAGCCCTATCCCTCTGCTCTATTGCTGCTGCATCGGAGCCACTCTTTTGGGGGGTGGGGGTTGTTATCTGCCCCCGCCCTGCAGAAGGTTTTGCAGCCTGGCTGGAGGCTGCAGCCCCTGAGCCGTGGAGGAGGCCCTCGGACCCCCAAGCATGTCCCCAGGACCACGGGGCCACTTGTTCAGATTTCCAGGCACACGGGAGGGTCAGTGCTGACCAGAGGGTCCAGGGCCTCCTGGAGCTGCTCCTGGGCGAAGGGGCAGCGAGCCTTCCAGACAGGACACCCCGGCCCCAGCCCACAGGCAGCGGGGAGGTTGCCCCAGGCCCTGTGCTGTCCTGGGAGGCTCTGCCCCGCTCCCCACCTGGCTCCCAGGAGAGGCAGAGTGGCCTCCTTCGCCCACGTGGGCCTGGTCCTCCCCCCAAGGCCCCAGGCGTGAAGCTGTGGCGGCTGGAGGCTGTGGTGACTCACGGCTGTGGCTTTATTTCCCTAGAGAACAGCAAGCTCGCAGCCCTGCCCGCCCACCCGCTCGCTGCCCAACGAGCCAAGGTCAGGGGCGGCACGCCCCCCATCCCCAGAGCCTTCCTTGTGCTGTGATGCAGAGTGGGGGAGGGAGGGATTCTGGGCCAGAACTGAGAGATGGCTGTGGGGGGAGGGGCAGGGCAGCGTCTGCCCTGTGTGGGAGGTGAGGGGGCCGGCTAAGTCTCTGCCCCAGATGCCCACACAGTGTGGGCTTCACCCACCCACACAGGCCCGGCCGCTGCAGCCCGGGCCCCCATCCCGGGCCCTCCAGGGGCCCCGTGGGGTAGTCCCAGGGCCCGTCCAAGTCCGTGTGAGCTCCCTGAGCACCTCCTGAGTGGGCCCGGGACCCGCTGGGGGTGCAGGCAGGTCTGGCCTAAACCTTTCAGGCCCCTGGTCACCTCAGACCCTGCCCTCCATCACCCCAGGGAGACGTCCTGGCCACCTCTGCCTCACACAGGGGGGTCCTGACAGGCCAGGGGTAGCCTACCCCCATCCTCCACTTTGGAAATCAGTGATGGGGGTGGGGCCAAGCCATGAAGGATGGAGGATGGAGAGGGGAGACCTGGAGACTCTGGGGGCGCACAGCACAGGCACCCAGGAGGCGGCCGCTGACAGCTGCCCCTCCCGCCGCCTCCTCCCCGGAGGCTGGGGTAGCAGCTCAGAGCCCAGCTGCAGCCCCCATGTGTGTGTCCTATGTATGGGGGGTCAGCCCCCCCAGGAGCCCCATCCTGGTCTTCTGCACTGCCTACCCCATGAGAACTGGGGGACCAGCCTGTGAGCACAGGGTTCACAGCGGGGCTGGGCCAGCCACGACACCCCAGCAGCCACCCTGGGCAGAGAAAGTTCGGGGAAAGAGACACGTCTCTGTGCAGCAAGCAAAGGGGTGGCCCCTGCCCAGCCCCACAGCCCTTTTGAGGTTCCCCAGCCCCTGCCAGGCCCCATGGCCCCCAGTGAAGCCCTGAAACCCCTTCCAGACCCCACAGTCCCCACCAGCTCCCACAACCCTGTTGACGGTGGGGGGCGGGGAGTGAACACCAGTGGGTGCGGGGTTTCCTCCTGGGGTGACGGAATGCCCCAGAACCAGACTGCGCAA
>PVKU01009758.1:0-58759 GCA_004027475.1 Anoura caudifer
CAAATATGTTTTATCTTCACGGAGATTTAGAGTGAGGTCCCTGATACTCACTCTAAAATACAGGTTCCTGATAAACTTTCAGATTATTCCTTGAACTGGGTGAGGTTTGCTGAACTCTAGAAAAAAATGGATTCATAAAACTGCTAACAAAAAAAATTAAGATCAGCCATGGCTGGTGTGGCTCAATGGATTAAGCACTGGCCTGTGAACCAAAAGGTTGCTGGTTTGAATCCCAGTCAGGGAACCTGCCTGGGTTGTGGGCCAGGTCCCCAGTTGGAGGTGTGTGAGAGGCAACTGATGGATATACCTCTAATCTATCAAAGTTTCTCTCCCTCTTGTTCTCCCTCCCTTCCCAAACCTCCAAAAATAAATAAAACTTTAAAAAATTTAAGACCAATAAAAATTAATAGCATGGGACTGAATAAACTTATCAGGTTAATTATAATTTTTATAGCTTTTTATTTGAAATATTACTGGTTATTTTATCTCTTGTTTTCCAGACATATATAAAGAAACCTTTTCTCTCAAGCTACTTTTTGAGTTCGTTCAACCCTGCCACAAGCAAAAATAATACAAGTAGCACTCGGGAGCCCTCACTATGGGCCAAGCAGTATCCCTAGTGCTTTACGTGTATGAACTCATTTCATCCTCCCAACAACTCCCTGAGGCAGGCGCTAGTCTCAGGCCCATTTCACAGTCAAGAGAACTGAGACAAAGACTAAGTTCCTCGCCCAGGGTCACGTAGCTGAGATTCCAGTTCAGTCAACCCAACCTCAGAGTCTTGGTTGTCAACCCCTGCAGTGTCCTGTCTCCCAGAGCACAAGTCGGTGGACAGGTGAGGCACATGTACAGGGATGCATATGTGCATGTAGGCCTGTGGCTACAGATGCTGAGAAACAAGGAAGGCAGGGTACCTGTACTCAAGTTTCTCACAGTCCCATCAGAACACAGACGGTGCTCTGAGAGCACCCTGCATGGAGCTCTGGGTGCCAAGGGGAAGAGCGTCCAGATGGGACAGGAGGGGACAGGGAAAGCTTTCTGGAAGAGGTGGCACTGAGCCAAGTTTTGAAGGGTTTGTGGGCAGGCAGTCATGGAGTAAAAAGTAGCAAAGGACATCAAGTCAAAAAGTCCCTGAAGACTGAATGAAAAATAAAGAGACGGGCCGAGACACTGAGAGACAGAAAAACTGACTGCAAATTGTAAATACAGAGAAAGAGGCAGAACACAGCTGACTGTGTCGTGACTACTGCTTCTGGTCTGACCTTCCTCCCGCTCCGGGACAGAAAATAGCCTGGCTGACCCATGGTGTGCAAAGCATTTCCTGTGTAGCCCTGGGGACCCCTGAGCTGTACTTTCTCAGGGGTGGGGCTGGCTGCGGGCAGTGAGAGCAGGGAAGGAGGGTCAAGAAGCTCTGGGCCTGGATGAATTCTCCAGGACTGGAGTGACTGAAGATGGGAAGGAAGTGGCGAGCCCATGTCAGAGTTCTTGTGCGTGTATGGGTGTGCGTGTGTATATGAGGGTGTCTAGGGTGGGGGTGACGTGCCTCTGACATGTGCATGTGGCTAAGCCTAGGATTCCGTGTCTCTTCATGAAAAATAAAGGTTGGATGGACACAGAGCTGGCCACCTCCCTGGCTCTGAGAGCCTTTCTAAGTGCACAAGTTGTCTCCTCTGGCAAACTGTTGTGGAGCAGCTTCCAATAGACTCTTTCTCCGAACTGGTCCCCCAGGGCACCACCTCGGCACGCTCCCTTCACAAGCCAATGACCTGGTCCCAACTTTTGCTGGGGACTGAGTGATCCAGCCAGAGCCCTCTCTGAACGCCCTTCCCCGGGAAAACGGGGAGAGGTTGGGGACAGTTAGGCCTGGCTCCCAGAACCCCAAACATCCAATTGGGGAAGATCTCCTCCTCTCAAGGAGACCTCAAATGTCCCCAAGTGACTTCTCCATGCCTTCTGCCAGCCCCTTCCCCAACCTCCCCACTAGTTCCTGTCCCTACCATCTTCAAGATTGCTCTTGAGATCAAACCGGCTCTCCCCATCCTGTCTTTATTCCTCTATCCCGACTAGATTTTTATCTTTGGATCTAAGGCATGCCTTTTTCTCATTTGATGGACCCCCTTCCAGCAACATTCTAGCAGAGACTGAGTGTACCCCCGTGGGTACACCCCCATGGGGCTGCCACAGAAGGACCGCTACCCAGGGAATTCCTGCCCAAGAAGGAGGCTGGGCTTCCATTTCAGCCAGGTAGATGACATGCACACTGCAGGAGGTATTCCAGGTGAAACGGGTTTTCAGGACACCCAGAATTTATGTTCCCTCCACCCTCCATCTAAGTCTGATGATGCAGATTCCGGCCCAAGGGGTCCGTGTGCTGTGGCTGTGATGAACGAATTCGCATGAACTATGGAAGTCCTGTGGAGAAAAAGGGATGGCACAGCCGCTCTCTAAGTGAGAGAGAGGGCCCCGACCCCCACCTGGACAGGCTTTTGTTGCTTTTCTGGGCACATTACATCCAGGATGGTCCTTGGTTTACTCTGTACAGGTTCGCTATAGGTGATTACCTTTTGCAGATAACGAAGGAAAGAATGTTGCTAACTACTTCAAAGAGAAGGATGTTGCAGATCAAGGGGAAAAGTGGTTGAACTGGTTACACTCCATACTTGGGAGGTTTAGCACAGACTTTAGGAAGTTACTTTAAAGATATGCAGTAAACATTTGCTGCCTCAATTCAGGGTGACGGAGTTTTAGCAAAAGCAAACCTCAAAGCAGCCTTGGTACAACACAGGCCTGATTCCCTACAGGAAAACTGATCCATGGGCTTGGCTTCCTGTGTGCCGACCTCGCTCCCTGTAGGTTTTCTGAATCAGGGGCTGGGCTACATTCACCATACCATACAGATAGGTTCCCTGCAGTCTGAGGTCTCAGCCAGTTACCTTTCTATGACCTCTTTGCTCGAACCCTGGCACGCCTAACCACCAGCCAGGATCGTTGGTCCCACTACACTGGGACCCATGGAGCTCACCCCAGGAGGCCACACAAGGGCTGCTAGGCTTGAAGTCCACTGGCTTCATCTGGGCGGGCCGGGCCAGGCCCTCCTGGCCCTCACTGGTCCCGATCCCCTGGCACCCAGGCAACCACAGATATCAGAAGTGCCACCGTTCCTACCTTCACAAAAGGAGACCAATGCATTCCTGGATTAAGGAAAGGGAAGTAACATTTGTTGAGTACCTATCATGTATCTCCTTCACCTGACACACCAACCCTTCTAAGAGGGTATTGCTTATCCTGGTGAAGAAGAGTGTTCCAGATGATGCTAAGTCAGGATTCAGGGTCAGACTCATGGACAAGACAGTGCCCCTTCCTCCCAGCATCCCTTCAGGAGGGGAGGGTCTGACTTGGGGGTGGGGCATACAGGATGTGGGAAGAGGAGCCAGAGCAAGGTGAGATTTCCCCAGGCCAGCTTTCAGGACTGGGCCAGAACCTTGGGGAGAAAGGGGGTGGGGAGGCTGCTGGCAATGAGATTTCGTTCCTGGGGATTATGTGAGAGAAGGCTCACAGGCCACCTACTCTGAAGCACGGGGACAAGGTGTGATCCAAACTTGGTGAGAGGTACCCTCTCCCCACTTCTTCGTGGTACTCTAAGTGGTAAGGTTTAGAGAGGACTCAGGGAAACAGGATGGGACCTGGCGCCCAGTCTGTCTGCGCAGGCTTGGGGGCTCTGGGATGGGACCGGGCATGAAGGAAGGGCTCTTTCAGGGCCCTGAAGACCTTCTGTGGCTTGCATACCAGGGCCAGTCATGAATTAACAGGCTACTAACACCTGTGAGATAGCCTGGGGACCGTCTGAATACGTAGAAATCTGGGTCCTAGAGATGGAGGCTACGAGGCAGAGAAAGTGGGGCACTAAGGTCAATGGGATTTCATCTGTAGACAGGGGCTGATGAGGCCAGAAAAAGCCACATCTTGTGCCGTTTTAGAAGGAGAGCAAGTTCAAAGAGGCCAAGTCAGGGGTGGAGGTGGAGGAACTACTGCCCTTAGTCTCTGGCTCCACAGCCATGCTCTTTCCAAAATACTAGTCTACCAGGGCCACCGCTGATGCCCAATGCCAAGGACCCAGGAGTCCCCTTGGTGACTCCCATCTCATTTCCATTTCTTTTTTTTTCTTTAAGATTTTATTTTTAGAGAGGGGAAGGGAGGGAGAAAAACAGGAATAGAAACATCAATGTGTGGTTGCCTCTTTCGTGCCCCCTACTGGACACCTGGCCCACAACCCAGGTCAGTGCCCTGACTGGTAATCGAACCAGTGACCCTTTGGTTCACGGGCGAGTACTCAATCCACCGAGCCTCACCAGCCAGGGCTCAGTTCCACTCCTAAAGCCAGTGTACTTCCAGGAAGAAACCACCACAGCAGAGAGGACTGAACCCACATGGCAGATCCCTGCCCTGCCCAAGAGGCATCACAACTGTCCCCCTGTAATGTCACCTAAGAAACTGTCTGCCTTTCCTGGGAACTGGGCCCTATCCACCGGCCACTGTGTTCTATTAGTGTGTTCTATAGAAGCCGCCATGTTCTATTTTTGGAATAGGAAACCAAAGATCAAAATTGGTTCTGTGACAGAACCTCTGTGGAAGAAACAGGTCTGCAGTGAGAGGCTGGAGCCTCCGGAGAGAGAGGCACAGAGGTGAGAGGCAGAGTACTGTGTACTGGAGACCCTCCTGTCTGCCACCAAAGCTGCTCTGCGAGCTAAGGTCTTTTTGGCTGAAAAGTGTAACTTGGAATTTTGGTCACTTGCCTCAGGCTCTGTCCAGCCCCCACATGCCCTTTTCCATCCATCCCAGAATAGTCAGGACAAAGAGCAGAAGCTCTAGGGAAAAGAAAAGCTGGGGCGGGGAGGAGGGGGTGGTGGTGGGAACCAGTCAGGCGTCCCCTGGGTTTCTCCCAACAATGGTGTGGGCAGCACATTGTGTATTTATGGGTTGAGACACCTCCCCGGATACCCCCACCCCTCACCTGGCAATCAAGTGAGGCAGGGCAGTTGCTAGCACCTTTGGAAACCTCCGATGCCTGGGGGCCACCTCTCTGACCACAACTCAAACAGGCAGGAATGGAAAGGGAAGAGGTCAGACGGAAACAAGAAAACAACTTGTTCTGTGCTAAGGAAGAAGAAAGGGACCCCAGGCTTGGGTGGGGAAAGGGGCTGGGAGACCTCTGGCCAACAGAAGCAAGATGGATGCTTGACCCTACTCAGACCTTCACTGTGACCTTGAGTCAGCCATTTCTCTTTACTTTCCTTTAGGGTCCCCAACTGTGAAGGAAGCAACAGGTTCTGGGCTAGAGAACCCTGATCTCTCTCAAGTTTGGGGACAACTTGGCCTCACGCGAGATCCCACACCCACTCCTAATCTTAGCGCCTCCAAGCTCCTCAACACTCTACCTGCAGTGATTTGATCGTCTGGGTACCTGCCCAAGCAAGGTGGGCACGCCGATGGGGCCAACACCTGCGGCCTCAGATGCCAGGTGTTCTGGGACTTCACTGTCGTGCTAACTAATGGGCAAGGACAGGAAGTTGGGACTCTCTAAATAGGCAGGGAAGGTTAGCCACTCCCAAGGCAAGATCCAGCCCAACACTAATGTCTTTAGGCCAGTTTGATGTTCAGAGCAGACAGATTTCAGAACTGGAGTTTCAGGAGATGGGTGGATTCGGAGCAGAACCACAGTCCACATCTTAGGATCTCAGAAACCTAGCCCAGCCCCTCTGGGGGGTTGGAAGGACAGAGGGGGAGGAGAGGACACTAACAAGGCTGGTCAGGGCACCTGTGAGCAAAGCAGAGCTTGCAAACTGTATAAACTGGAGCAATGCAGCTGCAGTTAGATAGCTAAGGTCCAGGGGTGCCCAGGTCTCATGCACACCAGGCTGTCAGCAACAAAGGTAATTCCAGGGTCCAGTGACCTGCCAAGGCTGGGGGACCAGGCCAGGCTGCGTAGTGGGATTGGCCCCTGTGGCTTAGCTTGGGGATTAAGGAGAGACCGAGTCACAGGCAAGAACTACAGTCTACACTTGGGAGGAGGTTGTGCAATTTACATCAGGGCAAGGCCCTGTGAATGGCTCTAGTTTTTAGGCCACAGATGGGAGTCAAGGGGGAAAGGGAGTCTAGAGCAGCAGCCTTGGGAATAAAGAGTCTTCTGGCGGTTGTGGCTCCCACAGCTACAATTCACGACTGCACGGGGGCGCGGAACACAGGCAAGTTGTATTCATCTGTAAGTCCTGTAGGTGACCCAACCCTGGAGCACAGGGCGCTTGGGCAGCTTTCTCAGCCCTGCCTCAGAGTCCCTGGCATTTGGGTGTTGGACCAAGCATCCTCTGGATTAATTCCACTGATGGAGGATGGGTGCCACATGAAGAGTCCAAACCCCACAGACACCCCAAGCAGCAGAACGCCACTACTCTCTCAGCTCTCGGCCACCCAAGTCCTCTCTTCCATCAGTTTACGCTTACCAGGTTGAGCACATCCTCCAGCTCAGCGCTGCCCAACAGAACACTCTGCAATGATGCACATGTTCTCTCCCCACTGCCTGATACGTAACCACCAGCCACCTGTGGCTATTAGACACTGAAGTTTTAATTTTAGCTCAGTTTTACTTTTAATCATCATATGCAGCTAGTAGCTACCATATTGGACAGCTCAGTCCTGGCTCTTCCACATGGTGGGCGGGGCAGTAAAATCCTCTGGGGTCCAAACACTTAACCATATGCTCATGCCAGCCTCGATGAGAGAGGGCTCTGTCTTCAGGGTAAGGCTGAAGGGACAGAGCCAAGAGGGAGAAAAGAGGACAGAAGAGAAGGGGAGTAGAGGGGAGGGGAGGGAGGGGAGGGAAAGAAAAAGGAAAGGAAAGGAAGGAAAGAGAAACACACACAGGTGGCAGGCAAACGCACTGTCTTATTTCACCCTCACAGAAACCCTTGCAAAGTGAATACGATAATCCCCACCTTCCAAAAGAAGAGACTGAGACTCAGAAAAGTCTCATGCCGTGCCGAGGGTCACACAGTCAGTAAGAAACAGAGTCAAGGTTTGAACCCAAGTGCCTGACCCCAAAGCCCATGTTTTTCCACCTTATCATACAGCTGGGGAAGACAGCACCCCTTCCTGGCACCAGTGGGCTAGGGTTGTGCGGGGCCAAGCTGCAGGCTCTCAGACAGCTCTCTAACTTGCCCCTTCCTGAGCTGGGTCTGCCCCGTCACAACTTCATTATTTGGCTTAAAGTGAGTTCTATTACTAGAACTCAGATACAATCAGATTCACACATAAGGCCAAAGGCACATGGCCAAAGAAAAATTATCTGCTTCTAGGCCGTCCATTAGTACAGATAATTAACGGTTGATTTGATATTCTTGGCATAAAGGAAGGCAGAGCTCTGCTTTGTTTGGGCTGATATTGAAACACCTCTCACACATGCTGATTCGGTCGCTCACTGGAGGACCGGACAACGGGGTCAGAAGTGAGCTGGAAGGGAAGGAGATGAGGGTGGAGAAGGAATTTAACATTGCTTCAATATCTGCTACATGCCAGGTGCCAAGCTGAGAAGTTCAACAGATCATCTCGAGTGATGATCACCGTATGAGGTAGCTCTGACGATTGTTTGCATGGCTCTGAAGCTCAGAGAGGGGAGGCAACTTGCCTAAAGTCACACACACGGTTGACAGTGGCGGAATATGGCCTGCCTGACTCCAAGCCCATTTTCTATCACACTGTCTCTCGGCAGAGATCTAGAAACCCCAGCATTGTGGAAGGAAGTCCTGAACCCCTTTCCAGCTCTATCTGGCACCACACCTGCAGGCAGGCTCCCACTGCAGCCTTCCCTTCTCCCATTCTCCCAGAAGTTCAGGCTCCCAGGAGCCGGAGAGGACCCCCCCCCCAGCCCCATTGTGCGGTCAATGACAATGAGAAGCAGGCGTCCCCTTCTTACCCACCACTTTCCTCCCCGCCCCATGGGGTGCTGCCAGCTCAGCACAATAGTGCCTGCTGTGTCCAAGAGCCTCTGCTGGCGGCCCCCAGCCTTTTGCAGCCCCTCCAGACAATGGCAGAGCCCAAAAGCCCTGATAGCCAGTGACAAACGTATGTGAGCTCACGGGAAGTGGCCTTCAATAGTCCGATAGCTTCCTGTATCCTGACATTGTAAAGGCCCACTTCCTGTGCTGTCTCCGAAAATATAGCCAGGCAGAGCTGGGGGCAGGGGCAGAGCAGGGCTTCCATGTCCACCCCACACCGCCAGGCCAGGCTCTCCTACAGTATTCCACTATCCATGACCCCCAGGGAAGCCCCACCTCACCTGATCTCTAATTCAAGGGTGAATTCCCTGCTGGCCTCTGACTAGCCCCTCCACCTCCTGGCTAAACCCTCCCCAAGCCCAGTCAGAACAGAGCAACCTGTTTTTAGAGGTTCCACCACCTTCCTCAATACCCCCTTCCCCGCCCATTCCAGGATCTGAGGCTTTCTGCTGGGAAAGCCTTTCCCATGTCCACACACACAGATCTCCGGTGCACATGAAACACACTTCCTGGTGCCCGCTGCTCACTGGTCTCTGAATGATAACCTTCGATAGGCTTGCAAATGCTCATTGAGTCGCCCCTTCCACCTTTTCTTTGCAGAGCGAACAATCACAAATCCTTCAGCTTCCTCCCTGTCGCAAAAAGCTAAGCCCAGTGAGATGGCAGGGAGGCAGGTGGAACTGAGGGGCCTTAGGACTCTGATTGAATTTAGTTGTAGAGCCTAGCTCTAGAAATCATATCTCTATAGGTAGTGTGGAAAATAAAGCAATAATTAATAACTAATGATACAGGAATAAACTCTGTGTTTCACATACTCACAGCTATAAACCTACTTTTGCCCACACCGTACATACCCCGGAGGCAGCAGAAGACAGCAGCTTGGACCTGAACTAGTGGTCACAAGGTCAGGACCTCTGGCAGGCTAACCTAACCTCTTGACCTAAGTTATGTTTCAGTTTTGAGCTCCAAAGTGGAATGACACCCCCCCCCCCCAGCTATTTTCCCGTGAGAAAAGACCTCAGAGCTGTCCTTAAGACCAGGAGAAATGATCCATTATTGTTACTTAACCTCCAACCAATCAGCTCCCAGAATGACCCCAAACCCCTAACCCACGGTGTCTTATGATTTTTGCCCTATATAATCTGTAAACCTACACGCCATCCAATTCGGGCTTTTGAGCATTGGCTTCCTGTTCTCCTGGGTGGTACCATTCATAGTAAAATAGCCTATATTCCCCCACTGCATTTCCCGGTGTTTAGTGTTTGTCTCTGCTGGTGCTGGTGGATGAGCTCTCTCTGTTCTGTAACACCAGGAGCCTTCTCTCTCTCAGGGCTCCAGCTGGACACGAGGAAGTCTTTCCCACACATCTTGCCTGCCTGCAGAAGCTACTCGAAGGATCAAGACTGCCTACCAACTAGTAGGGAGGCAGGGGCAAGAGGGGAGCTACTGTACTGAGTGTCTCTGTGGAGTCAGGCACTAGGCTTCCCCAGTGGCATAGGTGGTGACATAGGCAGTAAATCTTCATTAAAGACAAGGACACAGAGAAGTCAATTCACTGGCCCAGGGTCACCCAGCTAGTGAAAGGCAGAGGCCTCCTACCCCTGGTGCTGCTCGGCACTGGGAGACAGGTTTAGGTGTATGGGAAAGGGGAGGATACCACTGCGGCCTCCTCTCATATCCCCTTAGGATCTCCACTCCATATCCCAGGTGTTGCAAGTCCTCCCCCAGCTTCCTGGTGCTGGAGGAGCAACCCTGCAGAGGTGCACGGGGCTGCACCCACCCTTCCAGCAGCCTGCCTGGGGAGGGGAGTATTGTTCTCCACTTTCAATAGAGCAGGCACTGAATCAGCCGCAGGCCATTGTGGGAGCTGGGGGGGTGGGGCCTGGTGATGAAGACAGGGATGGGTCAAGAGGTGACAACCCATTCATCCTTCCTAGCCAGTGGAGACCTTGGAGCTGCAGCTCAGCCAGTTCGGAGCCCCAGGTCCCGAGTTTCCAGGAATGAAACAAAGAGGTCTCTGGAGATGGGAGGAAGGAGGAGGGGAGGAAGCCCTCACTGCCTTTCCCACCCTCCTCCCACCACCGTCACAGGGGAAGAAAGGCAAAGAGCACAGTGAAATTGGGAGGACACATTCTGCAAGCCAGGGAGATGACCTCACCAGAAACCTGATTGGTTGACATCTTAGTCTTGGATTTCCCAGCCTCTAGAAAGAGACTTCCAGTCAAGATGGTGACGTAGATAGACACAATTCACCTCCTCACATAGTCATAGAAAGAATTACAACCATATCTCAAAACAACACCCAGAACCATCAGAAAATTGAGCTATATAACAGTCCAACAACCAAGGATTTAAAGAAGCCACATTCATCCAGACAGGTGCCTTTTCTACACAGGCCATGCTACTAAGACAGGGAGAAAAAGCGGCTCAACCTAATACACAGAAACAAACACAGGGAAGTTGCCAAATTGAGGAAGCAAAGAAATATGGCCCAAATGAAAAAACAGAACAAAACCCCAGAAAAAGAACTAAATGAAACGGAGTTGCAGAATTCAAATCACTCATGATAAGGATGCTCAGAGAACTCACTGATTATAACAACAAAATAAAGGAAGAAGTCATGTTTACATTAAGTGAAATAAAGAAAAATATACAGGGAACCAACAGTGAAGGGAAGGAAGTTGGCATTCAAGTCAACAATTTGCAACAAAAGGAAGAAATAAACATTCAACCAGAACAGAATGTAGAAAAACGAGGAAAAAAACGAGGAAAAACTTAGAATTCAAAAAAACGAGGAAAAGCTTAGAAACCTCTGGGACAACTTTAAACTTACCAACATCCAAATCACAGGAGTGCCAAAAGGAAAAGAGGAAGAACAAGAAATTAAAAGTTTATTTGACAAAATAATGAAGAAAAAATTCCCTAATTTGGTGAAGGAAACAGACATACAAATCCAGCAAGCACAGAGAGTCCCAAACAAGTTGGACCCAAAGAGGACCACACCAAGATACATTATAATTAAAATGCTAAAGCTTAAAGATAAAGAGAAAATCTTAAAAGCATCGAAAGCTGAGAGTTACCTACAAAGGAGTTCCTATAAGACTGTCGCTGATTTCTCAAAAGAAACTTTGCAGGCAAGAAGGGACTGGCATGAAGTATTCAAAGTGATGAAAAGCAAGGACTTACAACTAAGACTACTCTATCCAGCAAAGCTATCATTTAAAATGTAAGGACAGATAAAGTGCTTCCCAGACAAGGTAAAGCTAAAGGAGTTCATCATCACCAAGCCATTATTACATGAAATGTTAAAAGGACTTATTTAAAAAAAAGAAGATCAAAACTATGAACATTAAAGTGACAACAAACTCACAACTATCAACAGCTAAATCTAAAAAACAAAAACAAACTAAGCAAATAGCCAGAACAGGAACAGAATCATAGATACGGAGATCATTTGGAGGTTATCAGCTGGCAGGAGAAAGGGGGAGAATAGGGGAAAAAGCTACAGGGAATAAGAAGCATAAAGAGAGGTACAAAATAGGCAGGAGGATGTTAAGAATAGCATAGGAAAGGGAGAAGCCAAAGAACTTATATTCACGACCCATGGACGTGAGCTAAGAGGGGGGATTGCTGGAGGGAAGGAGGGTACTGGACAGAGGGGGGCAAAAGGAGAAAATTGGGACAACTGTAATAGGATAATCAATAAAATATACTTTAAAAATAAAATAAAATAAAATAAAAATAAAAATAATTTTTAATCCATAAAAAAAGAAGAGACCAGGAGGGACAACTGAGCTGGGCTTGACTTCTGCCCCTGTGACTGAGAGGGTGACAGCCTCTGGGTCTCCCTCATCTACAGTGACAGAGACATCACTCCCTGCCTTGCAGGGATTTGGGGAGGGTTAAATGAAATACTGTGAAGCACCCGGTCTGACACTTAGGCTGAAGTTCAGTGAGCAAGCAGGTTCTCCTCTTTTTTTTCTGGGATTGGTCCGCCTCAGTCTTCCAGGACTAACAAGGTCCACGGGAGAAAGAGGGTGGTTGCCCGCTGGCTCTTTCCCAAGCAGCAGGGAATCCTGGGATTCGTCAAACTGCTGGCTCCTCCTCCTTGACACTCTGACAGAAAGCACCCATCTTCCTGCCTCCACTGCTGGCTCCTGGACCCTGGGGAACCAGCGGCCACGAGAGACCCAGGCTGCTGACCTCAGAGGGAGACACTGTGAGCTGGGGAAGAGCAATGTGCCATCAGAAGCCCCTGAAATGCTGTCTAGCCCACCTACTGAGGCTGCATGAAAGTGACAGGGAGGGGAGGTTCCAGGTCAAGTCAAAGTGTTCGCTTGTTATTTGTGACCAGTGCCAGAGCCCCAGAAAACTACTTCTGAGCCGCTTTTCCACCCTGCATTCTGCTCATGTGAGCTCAGGGAGGAAAGGCTTTACTAGAACACCAGCCTGAACCAATCCAACTGGGCAGGTCGGTCTTCTGAAAAAAATAATGAAAGTGATGTTTGGATTTTCAGTGCTGTTTCTATCACTCCCTACCTGGAAGAGAGAGGCAGGACGCAGAGGTCCAGGGTACAGAGGGTACCGAGTGGAGCCAAAACAAGGGCGGCCCCTTCAAAGTCAGTGTGCCACCACTGGGAGAGCCTGGGGCGGCGGCCAGCCTATTAACAGTTGTCTAGAGGAAGGGCATCCAGGCTGTGATAAGGCAGGGGAAGAACAGGACCCAAGCCTGGGGCCCCTGTCTGTTCCTTCACCCCAGAGACCACAGGGACAATCAGCTCCCAGGGCCTTCCGGCCTTGGGAGTTTAGGTCCCACCCGAAGGTCTCTTGGGGACAGGAGGAGGAGCCAGCCCCAACCTCAGTCCAGGGCCAGGCAAGCAGCCAGGAGCCAGTGGGAACTTGCCTCGAGAGGCTGGGCACCCCATGCCCAAGGCTCTAGCTGCTGCCACTCTTCCCGATTTCCCCAAACGCAGTCCCTTCCATGCCTCTGTCCTGTGTAGCTTCCTCTTACAGGCTGAATCATTCCCCTTGCCCCCCCAAAACCCATATATTGAAGCCCTCACCCCTGTACCTCACTCAGAATGTGACTATTTGGAGATAATGCCTTTAATGAGGTGATTAAGTCAAAACGAGGCCATTAGAGTGGGACCTAACCCAATCTCACTGGTGCCTTTACAAGGAGATTTGGACACATGAGAGATGCCAGGGCCTCCTGGGCACAGAGGGACCCCGTGGGAGGACGCAGCAAGAGGGCAGCCATCTGCAAGTCAAGGGCAGAGGCTGCAGAGGAAACCCACCCCGCCAGGCCTTGATCTCGGACTTCCAATCTCCAGAACTATGAGAAAATAAACGTCTGCTGTTTAAGCAGCCCCCACCTGCGGCATTTTGTTCCAGCAGCTTCCCTGCCTCACCTGGGGGACCGTGAGGAGGGTCCTGGGGGATGCCTCCTCACCCTCTCCCAGCTGAGCCTCACGATAGGTTGGTGCTCCAAGAGCCACAATAACGAGGCGGGACCCCTTCAGCCCAGCTTCTACAGCCTCCTTCCAAAACCTCCATTTGTCTGCAGGCCAGTCAGTGATCCAACCAAGGCAGGGCTGTGTGGGTGCTGGGGACCCATCCGACAGGAGGACAAAGGTGTAAGGGCCACTGTGACAAGAGGTATCTTCAGACCAACAAGCAAAGCAGACAACTCCACAGAATATAACACATTTATTGTAGGGCAATTTACTTACAGGGATGTGGGGTCGGTGTGGACAGGTGACCAGTTCTGTGAAAATGGTTTTCTGCTAACAGGCCCCTGTGACGGTACCATTTTTAGAGTGTGACTCAGGCAGTAACGAATGACAAGACCAAGAATGCAGGGCCCATGCCTCCTGGTGGTCTGAGATAGATGACTACATATAACCGATAGATACCCTTACCAGTTTGATACTCAGCTCTGCTGTGGTACCATTCCGGCTAGTCCTAACAAAAATACTTATGGCTACATACTTAAGGAGCACAGATAATCACCTAGAAGGCTTTGGTATGCTTTGCTCAGGACATTACAGTTGGTCAAAGGTCCCAGCATGGAAACTCCAGGGGACAAAGATGGAGTTGGTTTTATTCGCATCTACAGCTGTACAGGACCCACCTGGGGCTGGGGATGCCACAAGATTCCAAGGCAGGTGCAGGAGGGCCTGGGTGGTGGGGGGCCAACAGGAGACAGAGAAGCATCAAATGGCAGAGCCAAAGGGCCTCTGGGCTGAGCATCAGTGCACCTCACCTCTCCCCAGCCTCTGCCAGCACTACTGTGGGCCTTGGTTCCCCCTCCACACTCGGGCAACCCCTTACAGTGCCCAGACAGAGGCCAAAGTCTTTAAGTGTGGATTAATCCATGGGATGGAAAAATACTACTAATCAAAATAACCAGTTCTTCCTAAATGCTGATTATATTTGTCTCTGTTCCAAATGCCTTGCATGTTTTCTTTTAATCCTCACTCTAACCCTATGAGGTAAGTAACACATTAGCCCCACCTGGCACATGAGATTGAAACTGAGAAGCTGAGTAGCTTGGCAAAGGCCATGCAGCTGCAAGTGGCAGTGCTGGGCTTTGAACCCCAGCAGTGTAACTGCAGAACCAGGTTTCTTGGAGGGGCTACAGGAGGGCTTTCATCTGAGGCCGGTGAGGCCCCAGCATGTGTCAGCAAGGCAAAAGTCAGCCGAGGACAGGCCTTTAGGGATGACAGCAGCTGAATAATCCACCTCGTCATCAATTGACCAGATCATAAACACACAGAACGCCATCTGTGGGAAAGACTGTGACCTCCTACCCTCCCACACGTGGGGAGAAGAGCTTGGAGAGCATCAAAGGGGCAGAGCTACCCTACAGGTTTATCTTTGGTCTGTGCACTGGGAAAACGAAACCGGGAGGCAGGCAGGAAGAGCAAGCTGCTGCCTCCATTGAAGGTTCAGGTCGGGCGAGCTGCCGGCACAGGGGCTGTAGCTATGCCCACTCTGTGCCCGAGGGCAAGCTGGCATCCAACAGTGTTTTCCCTCAAGTCAGCTTGTCTGCAGGCCAGCCGACCTTTGTTGGCTATGATGACAAGATGTAAACTGGGAAGGGGAGCGGGGCACACGGTGGCTGCAAGCCCAGCTCTGCCAAGAATTCCGTTATCTTGGGTGAGCCATTTCCTGCTCTTGGCCTCAGATCCCCATTGTTAGCCTAAGGAGAACCAGTGCCCTTCTACCTTCTATGTGAACTCCATGGGGATGAGGGGCACATGAAAAAAGGACTTCACGTAAATGCAAGACGTTTACATCAGCTTCTTGATGAAATGAGGAAAGCAAAGCCTGCCGTGTTTGCAAGGATTCCTTCTGCCTCACCCTACCAGCCTACTCTCCCCTCCCAGGCCTCAGTCAGAGGGAAGGCGCTAAGGGGAAAAGGAGACAAAGCAGAGACACTCGAGCAGCAGTGGTCTCTCAGGTCCCCCGGCATTCCCACGCCTTCTCAGGATTTCCACATCCCACAGGGTCAGCAGGAGTGCGCTGAGAGGCTCAGGAGGAGCCCCACCTGGTAAGGGCTTCAAGTGGCCCGCTGGGCTCTGACCCAGGGCCTTGCCGGACTCCTTGGAGTGTTCCCACCCACCCTGCTAAGCTGCAGCGGGGCTTTGATCGCTACTACACGAAGGGTTTCCTGAATGCTTTCCTGAGGACATTGTTCCCCACTACAGAGTCATCAGGGTCAAATTCATCACGGGCTATGCTGGTCCAGGTCCCACCCAGTGGGGAAAAACAGCCCTCTGCCCGAGCCCTGCTTCCCCTGGGAAAAGTGAGGCAGCCACTTCTTTGGGTTTAGCTCTTTACCAGCCCTGGGGAAGGCAGAGCTGTAGCAAAATACTGCTGTCCTGAGCACGAGGCTGCCGGGCCCTCACAGTCCACACCTGGTGGTCCTGTCTTCCAACAGGGCTGGTGTCTGCACCCAGCCCCAGTACCTGCTCCATCCCAGAATCACCCTCGGGGGCCTCTTCATTCATTCCCTATTGGAAAACGACTCTGTGCAACCCTCTGCGGGGAGCAGACAGATGAGTGAGACCTGGTTCTAGCCCTCAAGGAACGCACAGCCTCAGAGGAACGGACACACATGCCATCACAGTGCCTCGTAGTCAGTGCTGCAGTAGAACACACACAGGGCAGGAGAGGCGGGAGGGAAGGACAAGCCCTGCTTAGGGGGTGTGTATGGACCCACACATGCTCAACCTGGTGGTGTGCCGCGAGTTCACCAGGTAGCCGAGGAGGCATGAGGCACAGTGCACACGGACGCATCAGGGTTTGAACAAGCAGGACACACTCAGGAAATGGGAAAAACTAGGTTCTATCCTGGAGGTGGTGCTGAACGAGGCTGGAAGGCAGTGAAGGATCTTGCAGGGCTCATAAGGTGCTTTGGTGAGAGGAGCCACGGGGGTCTTCAAGGAGTGACCTTATCAAAGATGTGTTTGAGAAAGAAATGCTGGCAGAAATGGGGAGGATTCTCAGGAGGAGATCAAAACTTCAGGCAAGAGATGATGAGGGCCTGAAGCAAGGACATGAGAGGGAGGAGAGGAGGAATTCCAGATAGAGAAGCGGGCTGCCATGGGCTGGTGACAGAACCCAGGAGAAGGGGTGGGGGGGGGGGGAGAGTCAGAAACCACATGAGCAACAGCACAGAGGAGACAGTCCCTACACCAAACTCCATGCTGGGTGGTTTACAAACATCCTCCCAAACTTCATGACTCTGTGAGGCAGGTATAACTACCCCTATTTTACAGATGATGCTTAGAGAAGTGAAGTGACTTTTCTAGACACACTAGATCCGAGCTAAGCTTCAAACCCAGACCAACTCTTTTAACCATCAGACTATTGGGGAAATGTAGACAGATGTGCAGTAAGCTGTTTCAGAGAATGATCCAGAGTTTAGGACTTTCTCAGCTAGAGACAGACATTTAGGAGTCACCAAGTTAGATACAGGTAGTGGCTGAAGCCATGGATGAGGCTAAAACTGTCCAGGGAGAAAAAAGACAAGGCCCACAGTTGGAAGAGTGGGGAGAGCTGCGGCAGCAGACCGCAGCGGAGCTGAGGCAAGAGGGAATCCCACGAAGAGGGCCAAATACTGCAAGCAGCCACCAAATGACAAGGCCCCAAATGAGGATATGAGATTGAAACTACCAAGGCTTTCAGCCAAAATGGCTTTGCTGCTGTAGAGGTGGAGAGCAAGCAGCAAAGGGCGAGGAGGAGTCCAAGGATGGGGTGGTGGACTCGAGGAGCTTGGTTTAAAAAAAAAAAACAAAAACCATCTTGAAGATTGCATCCACAAGCTATAAATGGAGCGTGTCAGGCAACAGGGTTATGCAAATATTTCCAGCTGCCCTTGGCAGCGCAGGCCTGGAACCAAACAGAAATGGACAGCGGAGCCCAGGGTGGAGGTGAGGGAACAGGGGCAGTGGCAGGGCGTAAGGGCGCAGAGGACTCTGGACCCTTCCAGACAGAAGAGCTGCCCCTGCTGGGTTACCAGTAAAGCTCTGAAAATCTTGAACAGCTGGAGGACCCATTTGGCATTTTTAAACAAAAATAAAGCCAGGGTTTACCTTTGCATCATGTAAAAAGAATGTGATAAGCAAAACTAATGTTAACAAATTTAATTCAAAATGAACGAACGTTTTAAATATATTGCAGGCACCACCGGAACTGAGACGCTAATGACTAATTACTCCTCTTTACTCTAAAAGCTGAAGTCCCAAAGATTGCTATTTAGCAAACACTGGGAGACTGTACAGAAAAGGGCTGAAAGAGCATGTTTTTCTATTTCATTAGTCGCACTGGCTGCCATTCCAAGTCAGTGAAGCGAGTTTTTACTGGGATGTAACGTGGAGCTTCCATGTTTTTCAAAGCACTTTCTAAACTGGTTTCTCACTCTTTTTTACACTAACAGCAGAGAACACGGTAGTGTCCCCATTGAGTCGTGAGGACACCAAGACCAGGAGAGGTGAAGGCGCATGTCTCTGGTCACCCGGTTGTCTTGCCTCCAAGTCCAGGGCCCTCCACCCATTCTCCTGATATGTGACCGTCCTGGGCATCCCGCAATGCCTTCCCCGCCCCCCTCTCACCTCTGGCCTTGCAGATGGCACCAGTGGAACTGCCTCCTTACAGCACAGGTCTGGAGCTGGCCATCCTCCAGCCAGCTCAGGCCTTACATGAGGCAGTCCTTTCTGTAAATATCCTTACGGAGCCCTCAACCATCTGGCCTGAGCTTCGAGGACCCCTTTGACCACGCCCCCAGACAAGGCCGCTCTCGGCCCCACCTCCCTGCCTCACCAGGATCACAAGGACATGTGCAACTATTGCAAAAAAATTAAAGCAGCTAGTACACAAGGGTGGGGGTGGGGGCAAAAAAACAGAATTATCTTCTGGAGGGCGGGTCCCTTGTGGTACAGGTTTCCCCCACTGTGAGTGTCCTAGGAGCCCTCTGTATCACTGTACCAGCTGGTGTTGTTGTGAGAGGTTGTGTTTGGCTTCAGTGGATTTTTTTGAAGGCTCTTTCAAAGTGTTTGCCCATTTCATAATTGGCAGTTTACGAGCACACCTGTCCACCCCGTGCTGAGTGTTCAGCAGTTTTTGACAAAAACAGCATGACCCCTGTGCCCCACCCTCCATGATCATCCCGTCTCACCCCAAGTGACATTTTTTGTTTCCCCAGGTGAAGAAAGTCCCCAAAGGGAAGCGTTTGGCCAGTGTGGAGGAGGTGAAACAAAAAAGGGCAGAAGCGCTAAAAGGCATCGACATCGACGAGTTCAAGAACGGCTTTGAGCAGTGGACAAAACATCTCGATAGGTACACTGCATCAAATGGAGACTTCTTTGAAAGCAACTGAAGTTTAAACATGTAAGAATACACAACTTTTAATAAATAAGTTCTTGGTTTCTGGGGGGTCTTCCTCCCTTGTGCGCTGAGCACCTACTGGTGGCCGTGGACTCTGTGAGGAACTTTATATGTTACCTTCTCCTCACACCACCCAGCAAGACTAGGCTTTCTTACCCCCACTTTACAGATGAGGGCACCAAGGTTAGAAAGGCCAAGTGACTTGCTCACAGTCAATCAGCTGGTTGTTATGGCAGTACTCACAACCCGGGACTGCCAGACTCCGGGTCCCACTTTATTTTGAGTCTGTCCCATTGCCCCGGTTCCCCACTGCACAAGTGCCTAGAGATGCACGCCCAAGTGGAAAAGCGAGCTTTTTCATGGCCGCTGCCTGGCTCCCAAGCGATTCTAGGGAACCTAATCCCATGGTGTTCCACCCCACCAGCAGCCCCTGGGAAGCCAACGGGAGTCAAAGGGCTCCCTGGCAGGCCTGTCCTGGCAGCTGCCCAGCAGACTTGTGCTAACACAGCCACAGGCACAGGAAAGGCTCCAGAGAGAATGGAAAAGCACCAGACGCTGGGCCGCTGGCGGGAGAGGAGCGATTCCTGCCGTGCTCGGGCAGGGCAACCCTGCACTGAGGCCACCACCATCTCTGGGCCGGGAAGAGACCCAAGGCAGGGCAAGGAGAAAGCCCCAAGCACATCTACTTACTAGTGTTTCAGTGAATGTGGCTGTTGGGCCAGTCCAAGAGACGGTCACATGCCTCTAAAGTGAATCAGCAGGCATGGAAGAAACCAGTCCTGCCCTGGTGCATCCCAGCAACCCTGGCCTGCCTTTGCCCACATCCACGTCCACCCTGCTACTTCAAGTCACCTAACATGCAAGAGAGCATGCACGACTTAGCAGCAGCCCCGCGGCAGCTCCCAGAGAGCCGTGGGAAAGAAAACCCGAGAATATTAATAGACTTGCTGGAGGCAGAAATTCAGTGAGGGCAAGCCCTAGGAAATGAAATTATTTAGAAGGGGGCACAATTAAAGTGAGCCTGGAAGAAGGAAGCAACTTGGATTTCCCAGGGGAGGGCTTCCTGGGTCAGGCACTGGGAAGAGGTGCACCAACAGTGACAGGATTATTCTAAAACATCTGAAAACCCAAAATGTCTTAGTCTAGCTGTAGAAAAAATTGTTTGGTGTTTACTTCTGTAGCTTTCCTGTCGACTAATGCTTTGCTTCGGCTGATATCACTCTACACATATGCAGTATACTCAAAACGGTTTCAAGGGAAACCATGACAGGGATCTAATGTCTGCCACAAACTGTTGGTTGCCAAATAATTAATTAACCAATCAATTAAAAGGAGAGGGACAGATGAGAGGTTGCAAATTGGCAGCCGTTAGGCCAAATTAACCACATGGGTATGCTAGCATGCTTGGAACATTTTTTTTTAAAAAATGAATTGTTGCCATGGCTGGGTGGCTCAGTTGATTGGAGCACTGTCCCGTGCAGCAAAAGGTTGTGGGTTCAATCCCCGGTCAGGGTGTGTACGGGCGGCAACCAAACAATATTTCTCACGTTGATGTTTCTTTTTCTCTCTCTCCCCCTTTCCTCTCGCTCTAAAAATCAATAAATAATAGAAACATATCCTTGGGTAAGGATTAAAACAAATTAAATGAACTGTCAGCATTTAAAAATCAGAAGATTGTATACACACACACAACCACATGCACAAAAATCTGAAAAATCTAGAATCAGCAGCAGAAATTGGAGGATGCTGAGTAGTGACTGCCCCCTTTAGGCAGACCTGTGCTTTCCAGTTCCTGGCCTGGCACAATCATTTAAGCCACATGACTGACCCCTGTAAGCACCCCTGTTTGCTACTCCCAGTTAAGCCCAGAGAAGAAATCCCAGGCTTGGTCATGCTCAGGACTGCCACGCGGGGGCAGCACTGGCCTGCCAATGCCTGCCCACCAGCTGGAGCCTGAAACCAAGCTCAGCTTGGCATATCCTTTCAGAACCAAAAAACCCATCCTTGCTTCAGTAGCAGACACTCCTCCCCCATACCCCCCATCAGATTTGTTCCCTGAGAAGCAACAGCAGCTCATGTCAACGTTCCCACTAGGCCTGGGCGACCTGACTTGCTCCTCCTCCGCTCTGGCCACCACTTCCCACATCCTCCGAGCTCCTCACTCCACAGCTAGGATCTCAATCTGTTCAGGAATTCTACCTTCATCACCTGTTAATACCATCAGGCCTCAGATCCTGAGATACGAAGCAGGCAAGCACCTGTTCCCTTTTCAAAAGCAGTTTGTTCTTCATCAAATGCACATTACTTGCCTTTGAAAGCTCACTTAGGTTAAAGTCAGTTGGCTTCATGAGGCAAGAGGTTCTTCCGCCTCTACCTGCCCTCTGCTTTCACTCCCCTTCCAATCTCACCAGCAGTATCTTAAGTGGTAGCTTCCAGTATAAACTTCTACAGCCTTTTAGGAAAGACATTTGACACAATGTGTTGAGATCCTTAAAACTGCTCATGCCATTTCATCTAAAATGCCACTTTCTGTTCCTACCACTTAGTCCAAATTGCAGGAAAAACCTTACACCCGTATAAGATACGCACTGCACTATTTATGCTAGTGAGCAACCAGAAATAACCCAAATGTCCACCAGCAATAGGGAAATTGTTAAAAGCTTAACAGAATGGTAGCTTTTTTGCTGTGTTAAGAGCGCTGGAGGGACTTTCGGACAACATGGAGGCATAGGTAGACACACTGCCTCCTCACACAACCAAAAGAAAGACAACAAATTTAAAAACAAAAAACAACCAGAACTGACAGAAAAATCAAACTGCATGGAAGTCCGACAACCAAGGAGTTAAAGGAGAAACATTCATCCAGAACGTTAAGAGGGACAGAGTTGGGCAGCCAGGTGGAGAGGACTCTCAACAAGGCAGCGGCTGGAAGACCGGGGCAGGCAAGGCTGCAACTGGCAGGCAAGGAGGTGGCTGGCAGACCCAGCAAGGCAGAGTGGATTGTGGATTGGGTGGTCCCACATTCGAGTGTAGATAATCTGGAAGGAACAACTGGGGAGCAAGAGAGACCACAAAACCCAGAGTTATAGCCCGAGGAAATAAAGCCTCAAAACTCTGATTGAAAACACCTGTGGGGGTTGAGGCAGCAGCAGGAGAAACTCCCAGCCTCACAGGAGAGTTCGTTCGAGAGCCCCACAGGCTCCTAGAATGTACACAAGCCCACCCACCCGGGAATCAGCACCAGAGGGGCCCAATTTGATTGTGGGTAGTGGGGGAAGTGACTGAAGACCAGCAGAGAGAGGAGCAAGTACCATTGTTCCCTCTCAGACCACTGCCCCACAGACAGCGTCACAACACTGCGACTTGGGTTGCCCCACCCTGGTGAACACCTAAGGCTCCGCCCCTCACTATGTGACAGGCGCACCCAGACCAAAAAAAAAAAAAAAAAAAATGGCCCAAATGAAAGAACAGATCAAAACTCCAGAAAAAATACAGCTAAGCAATGAACAGACAGCCAACCTATCAGATGAAAAGTTCAAAGCACTGGTAATCAGGATGCTCACAGAATTGGTTGAATATGGTCACAAATTACATGAAAAAATGAAGGCTATGCTAAGTGAAATAAAGGAAAATGTACAGGGAACCAGCAGTGATGGGAAGGAAACCAGGACTCAAATCAACGGTTTGGAGCAGAAGGGAGAAAGAAACATTCAACCAGAACAGAATGAAGAAACAAGAATTCAAAAAGTGAGGAGAGGCTTAGGAACCTCCAGGACATCTTTAAATGTTCCAACATCCGAATCATAGGGGTACCAGAAGAAGAGGAACAGCAAGAAATTGAAAACTTATTTGAACAAATAATGAAGGAGAACTTCCCCAATCTGGCAAAGGAAATAGACTTCCAGGAAGTCCAGGAAGCTCAGAGAGTCCCAAACAAGTTGGACCTGAGGAGGAACACACCAAGGCACATTATAATTACATTATTCAAGATTAAAGATAAGGAGAGAATCTTAAAAGCAGCAAGAGAAAAGGAGTTCCCATAAGACTGTTGGCTGATTTCTCAAAAGAAACCTTACAGGCAAGAAGGGGCTGGAAAGAAGTATTCCAAGTCATGAAAGGCAAGGACCAACATCCAAGATTACTCTATCCAGCAAAGCTTTCATTTAGAATGGAAGGGCAGATAAAGTGCTTCCCAGATAAGGTCAAGCTAAAGGAGTTCATGATCACCAAACCCTTATTATATGAGATGTTAAAGGGACTTATCTAAGAAAAAGAAGATAAAAAATATGAACAGTAAAATGACAACAAACTCAGTTATTAACAACCACACCTAAAACAAAAACAAAAACAAACTAAGCGAAGAAGTAGAATAGGAACAGACCCACAGAAATGGAGATCACGTGGAGAGCTATCAGCAGGAGAGTGGGAGGGGGAGAGAAGGGGAAAAGGTACAGAGAATAAGTAGCATAAATGGTAGGTAGAAAATAGACAGGGGGAGGTTAAGAATAGTATAGGAAATATAGAAGCCGAAGAACTTATATGTATGACCCATAGACATGCACTAAGGCAGGGAATGTGGGTGGGAAGGAGTGTGCAGGGGAATAAAGGGGGGAAAGTGGGACAACTGTAATAGCATAATCAATGAAATATATTTAAAAAAACAAAGAGCTCTGAGTGTTGTATTAGAGCCCTTTTTAAAAAATCCCTAGCAAATGCTCTAAGGTACATACATTACTTTTACAGGGAAGTGCGACTGTTTGTGAAACTGGAGAATTTGATAGTAACTGTTCAGCTCCCCAGTCTACTTAGACTCTGAAAGGCGCAATAAGCCTCTAGAACATGATAGAAAAGCGCCTGGGAACCTGCACCTCCAGAACTCACTACCCCCAGGACCCAAAGCAACCACACTAGTAAAACACAGCTCCCAGGCCCCTGGAGTCCTTAGTTAAGGGCCAGTGTTATCCTACCCTGAAATGCCTGCACCTGCGTAACTCCTAAGACGATCCCAAACACCATCTGGGAGATCAGATTAGATTATTATGGTTCTCAGAGGCCACTTTAATCATGTTTTGCGCTACACAGTGATGGGAGGTGAACAACAGCGATGTTCAGGCAAATTCACCTGCCCAGGGGTGAAGAGCCTGGGCTGCCAAGAACAGAAACGTGCTCTCCTTCCCAGGGAACCCCCTTCCTGAGCTGGTAGGACAGGGTTTCAGAAAGAGTGAGCACAAAAGGACAGGGCAAATGAGTGAAGGGAGCCAGGTAGATAACTGAATTCTTCCCATGCAAACAGGAACTAGATGTGTGGTAGCTCTCCTAAGGCAACACCCCAATCCCATGCACTTCTGCTTGAAGCCAAATTGCCTGCCCGCAGAGACGGACAGCCAACGTTCATTCTGTAACACTACTTCCAGCAGTGGGCCCAGGAGCCCAGGCGCCCAGGCAGTTGTGGCCAGCATACAACAGATGCAGCCTGCAGGCCAGACCCCTCCAGGGCCTTCCTCTTCACCTGGCCCTTCAGCTGCTAGTGTGTCTTCCTGACCACAGAACAGCAGCTAGTTTGTATATGGCTGGGTGGTGCCGAAGGGGCCAGAATAAGCAACAAAGCAAATCAGATGTGGGTTCTGGAGCTGAGTCAACATGGTGGCAGGACCAGTCACAGCCTACAGAAGGACCTATATGGCCCCATGTCTTCTATTAATTCTTCTCCGGGCGGTTTCTGTTTAGGACAGCTTTAGGGGCAAATTCAAGCTTGTCCTTAAGGCTCAAAACCTGGGTGTGGTCCTTGCCTAGCAGCTCATCCAATTTGCGCTCCTCCCGACGCTCTGAGATGCTCTTCTCCTCCTCCACAGGCTGGGGATCCTTTCCCCTGATGAACCATTCCAGGTGGTAGCCCACAGCCCCGACCACGAAGGCCACAGGAAATGTGACATATGGAGCATAAGTACGCACCACGGTCCAAAGCACAGGCCACATGACATCTGTAGAAGAGCACAAGGCAGCATTAGGAGACACCAGCACCTCCACCCCACCACATGGACCACCTGCTAGGGCTCCCCACTTACCAGGCAGCCTGGCACAATTTACTGAGCATACATCCCATGCAGAGTAATACAAGAGGGTACCTTGCTTTATGCAAGAGTTAGATCCCTGAAATAATCTAGAAAATTTCAAAAGATTCAGTTGTTAGAGAAGGGGAGAAGACTCTCCATTTTACTCGTATATACTATACTTTTTGACAATTATGCAACCATGTATGGCTGAGAGGTCCCCATAAAGGGACCTCTAGGCCTTACCTAATAAAGCTTCAAGCCTGTTCTTGACCCCACACCTTCCCTCCACAGTCCACAGTTTGCCAACTTTTCAAGAATGAGAAAGAAGTTCTTTCTCTCACGTCCACCTCCTGAGGTGGATGGCATTATCAGGGGATTAAGTAACTTGCCCAAGTCTCAACTAAAAGACCATCCCATTGGTGCTGCTGTAGATATTTCTGCAATGGCCTAAAGTGAACAATCAAAACCTCACCAAAGTTAGGACAACTCTCTCCCTTTCTCTCTTTGGGTCTAATTCTCTTTGGAGGAATCCCAGCATTCTCTGGACCTAAGCCCATAATGGGCCATCAGCAGGGAAAAAACTGCAGCAGCTCCAAGATTCCCTCTGGATCCTCTGTCTTGGCACCAAGCGCTTGGCCAGACAATTCACACCCCAGTCACAAGCTGATCCTCACAACACCTCTGTGAGGTATGAGCCAGACTTCTGTCTAAGGCCACAAAGGTCTGGGACATGATGGTAATGTACCCAAAATCACTAGAAATGGCACAGCCACTGATGTTGAACCCAGGCCCTCCAACTTCAAATCCTGTGCTCTTTCTAGTGGAAAGAATGCACTGCCGAAAGGTGTATGGTTCTGTGCAAATCCTGAATTTGGGGAGAGCTTCTATGGTTTTTTTCCATTCACTTGCCATTTCACTTCCTAGGAGAGCTCCCTTTTCTGCAAACTCTAAGGTTATACTCAGAGATTTGTGCAATTATAAAATTTAGAAGTTGTAAAGAGGTACCACTGAGGAATCTCAAACCTAATACTTCTCCATCCTTTTCTCCACCTTTTGAGCGAGTTCTAAGTAAACACTTTCCCTAAACAGCAACTCTCCGTTCAGATTTCCGATTTTCCTTAAAACACTATCAAAAGTCCACAACTATTACCTATCACATGTAGCACAAGGTCTCTCTGTCCTCCTACTCACATTCTAGTCATTTACAAATAAGTCAATTAATTCATTTATTTAACACTTACAACAACTCACTCTATGTCATGCAATGTGCTGGCCCACCCTACTTGTCTGCATTCCTCAAGACACGTTAAGCTCCAGGAAGAGGACAAGGATGATGTCTGTGGCCTACTGTGCCCCATTCTTTCCCCCATCCCTCCCACCTGGCCTGGCATAAATGCTCCGAAAACTGCGTTGAATGAAAGAACGACAGCTCAAGCAACACACTGATGTAAAACCACAGCAGTCATCCACCCACCTGCCTTCAAAAGGTAGCAGGGACACCGTAGGGGCCTTTGCTGATTACAAGAAACTAGATGCTCTAACAAGTCATCTCCAGGGTAGTGACATTAAAAAGGCAAAAGTGTCTCATAAATACTGTGACACCTATTTCCAGCCGAGCTTGAAGGGAGCCTGAGTGCCCCCTTCAAGCTCGTAAAGGTCAATTGGGCTGCGGGCAAACCTGCCCTTGTTCCGGGGTCCCAGAGGCCCACTGAGACTCAAATCCGCAGTCTGAGATTTGAGGAATGCCAACAAAGGCAGAGGTGACCCAAGAGGACAGAAGATTAATACTGACCCTCACTCGAGCAAGTGAGGTTAGGGTCCAAGTTTCTATTAATCTCTCTCCACTGGGCTCCCTGTCCCCTGCCCCTATCCCACCACGGTCATGGCCTTGTCGGCAGCGTCCTTCCTCACCCACGTGCCTGAGGCCTAGAAGTCCTGGCCGCAGAGGGCCGGCTGGGTGGCCAGACTCGACCCCCCAGCCTCGGGAGGAGTGGGAGCCATCAGGCCAGTAACTCAGAGGTCAAAGCCAGCAGCCATCGCCAGGACAACGGGCAGCCAAGGCAGCCGCCCGGGAGAAGGGAACTGTTGGCTGAGACCGCGTGCTCACCTGAGCCGCGACCGCACTCTTCCGGCCAGCCCCCGCCCTCTGTCCGCTGGCCAGGAACACCTTTGTTGCCCTTCCCAGTGGCCCACAGGGCCTCGCCCGGGACCCCGCCCACCGAACGCAGGCTCTTTCAGAGAGCAGGGATTGGCAAGCTAGGCAACCGCAACAAACTCCCGCTGCGCTGAGTTGGACACACGCCCCCTAGGGGTTAGGAGGTTTACCAGTGACGTAATCACGTGATTTTCCCGTTAAGACAGTAAAAGGTCATCCATTCATTTATTCAGCTGATGTTTACTAGGTGACTTCTAAGACCCAGGTCTGAGCGTGCGCGCGCGCGCACCCACACACACACAAAAGGCATGATCCCTGATCTCAAGGAGCTCTGGGTAGCAGAATGTAGTCTAGCGCTTAAGAACTCTTCCTACCTGGGCTAGCTTTCTAACTGTGATGGTGGGAACAGTATTCATGTGTTTTAGCTTCTTTCCCCTCTTATATGTAAAGGTAATAACACCTATTTCACAGGATGTTGTAAGAGTTAAATAAGATTAATGTATGTAAAGTGTTATACCAGGTACAGAGCAAGCAGAGAAATAAATGGTACTATTGTTAGTCTACAAATAATAGAAATCGTACAGTGAAACCTAAGTTTTACCTGACCCTTCAGGTACAAGTATTCCCTCCTTCTGTGTCCACGCGGCTCCCTGTTCAGACGTCTATTTTATTGCATATAAAAAAAGGCCAAAGCTCAGGCTCCATAATGTTCCCAACTAGCCCTGCCTTTCCACTCTTATTCCATTAGTCTCAACCAGGAATATTTATCTATCATTAGTAACACACACTAAATCCTCCTATTCCTCCATGCAGACCAAATTGTTCATACCTCTGTAGCTTTATTTATGCTTTTTCATCTACCCGGAGTGCCCTTCCCACCCTTCTTTACCAAGTATCTCTAGCTCATTTTTCAAGCTTTAGGAAAACCACTGTAGAAGTCTCCTGAACTGCATTATTACCCTTCCTCTGTCATCCCAAAGAGTTCAATGCTAAGCTCTGGCAGTGGAACTGGAGAGAAAGGAACAGTCTAAAGAAATATACAGGAAACTGTCATTAGCAGAACTTGTTCACCATCTGAATAGGACAAGAGGAGAAGGGAACAGAATTGCCTAGAATAGCCAGCATTCAGTCAACCAATTAACATATGTTAGGCATCACAGGGATGCAAGAAATGACTGGGACCATCCCTGCCCTCAATTTTATGACTGACAGGCAAGCAGACTGGTCTTCAAAATGTCAATACAGTGTGAGAAATGTGTCAACAGAAGTATGCACATGTAACACAGAAGAGGAGTCCAGAAAGGCTTAGGGAAGGCTCCACAGAGGAACCTGCCCTTGAGCGGAGTCCCTAGTGATGGCTAGCAGTCCCATCAGGCAGAAATGAGTGGGGCTCAAGACTTAGGAATCAGATAGATGTGGGTTCAAATCCTGGCTCTGCTGCCTGAGAATTTCAGAGAAGCTATTTATGTTTTTTAAAAGACAATAATAGCCCTGGCTGGTGTGGTTCAGTGGACTGAGTGCCAGCCTACCAACTGAAGGGTTGCCGGTTGGATTCCCAGTCAGGGCACATGCCTGGATTGCAAGCCATGTTCCCAGTAGGGGGTGCATGAGAGGCAGCCACACATTAATGTTTCTTTCCCTCTCTATCTTTTCCCCCTCTCTCTAAAAATAAATAAATGACATCTTTCAAAAATAAAAAGACAATAATAGCACCCACTCTCTGGAGTTGTTCCGAGTACTAAATCACCTAATGTGTATAAAGTACTTGGCAAGGTACTCAGCATCTCCTAAGTGCTCAGTAAATAGTCACTGGTATGTTCAGTATGCTCCAAATTTACTTCTCCTTCTGTAATATCCTATGTCCATTTGTGGCATTACTTAATCACTAAGCCAAAAACCTAAGTGACATCCTCAAGGTCTCTTCATCTTTGCATTATTCCCAAGATCCAGTTTATGCATAACACCTATGCCTCCTGAATGTCTCTCAAATCAATCATCATCATCTCTTATCTCAACCACCTTAAAAACTCCCTCAGCGGTCTCCCAGCCTTCCATTTCCCCTTTTAGTGCATTTCCATTCTGTTGGCCAAAGGGCCTTTCAAAAACTTAAAATTTAAATGACATCTCCAGCTTAACCCTCCTCCCACCCATGAGTCCTTTCAGCCACATCTCCTCCCCTGTTCTCTCCAGTCTCTGCTCTCCCCATCATTTGCCCAAGCTGGTCCTTTTGCCTTCAATAAATGTGCTCCCTTCTCTTTCTTCATTACAAAACTCTAAGTCATCCTGCAAGACTCAGTTCAAAAGGCCCCTCTTACAGAAAGTTTTCCCAGGCTTCCTGGATGCTCCCCAGTCTCTTCATCCCCTCTGAGAGAGCAGGCCTCCCTTTATGCTGTACCTTTCTGTTTATGTGCCTGGCTACAGCCAGACTAGGAGGAACTCAAGCACAGGAAATGGACCTAATCCTTCACTTATCCAGCACAAGTACCCACACCACAATACCCAAAGGAGATGACCCCCCATCAGCCCCACATGTGGAGATTTTAAAAGCATGTCTGTAGAAGGCTGCCCACACCGTTGCAGATGCTGACCTGATTCACCCTGTCCACTCCCTTATATATATTTCAAGATCTCAGGAAAGTTGGCCCAGTTTCTGGGAAAAGACATAGACCCATAAAATAACCATATAATATAGACAGTTAAACTCAGACTCAGCCATTTCCCAGCTTTGTGATTTGGGGTAAATTGTTTAGCCTCTCCAAGCCTCAGTTTTCTCATCTGCAAAATGGTGGTGAAAACAATACCTGCTTCATAGGATTGTTCTAAGGATTATCTAGTTCAAAACTCACCCATGGGACTTCCGGCCAAGATGGAGGCATAGGAAGACACACTGTGCCTCCTAGCACAACCCAAAAAAGGACAACAAATTTAAAAACAAAAAACAACCAGAACTGACAGAAAATCAAACTGTATGGAAGTCTGACAACCAAGGAGTTAAAGGAGAAACATTCATCCAGACCGGTAGGAGGGGTGGAGATGGGTAGCGGGGTGGAACAGACTCCCGGCAAGGCAGTGGCTGGCAGACCCAGCAAGGCAGTGGATTGCAAACTGGGCAGTCCCACCTTCATGCGCAGATAAACTGGGAGGAACAACTGGGGAGCAAGAGAGACCACAAAACCCAAGGTTATAGCCCGAGGAAATAAAGCCTCAAAACTCTGATTGAAAACACCTGTGGGGGTTGAGGCAGCAGCAGGAGAAACTCCCAGCCTCACAGGAGAGTTCGTTGGAGAGACTCACAGGGTCCTAGAATATACACAAGCCCACCCACCTGGGAATCAGCACCAGAGGGGCCCAATTTGATTGTGGGTAGTGGGGGAAGTGACTGAAAACCAACAGAGAGAGGAGCAAATACCATTGTTCCCTCTCAGACCACTGCCCCACAGACAGCATCACAACACCGCGACTTGGGTTGCCCCACCATGGTGAACACCTAAGGCTCCACCCCTCACTACATAACAGGTGCGCCCAGACCAAAAAAAAAAATTGGCCCAAATGAAAGAACAGATCAGTGCTCCAGAAAAAATACAGCTAAACAATGAACAGACAGCCAGCCTATCAGATGAAAAGTTCAAAGCATTGGTAGTCAGGATGCTCACAGAATTGGTTGAATATGGTCACAAATTACATGAAAAAATGAAGGCTATGCTAAGTGAAATAAAGGAAAATGTACAGGGAACCAGCAGTGATGAGAAGGAAACCAGGACTCAAATCAACGGTTTGGAGCAGAAGGGAGAAAGAAACATTCAACCAGAACAGAATGAAGAAACAAGAATTCAAAAAGTGAGGAGAGGCTTAGGAAACTCCAGGACATCTTTAAATGTTCCAACATCCGAATCATAGGGGTACCAGAAGAAGAGGAACAGCAAGAAATTGAAAACTTATTTGAACAAATAATGAAGGAGAACTTCCCCAATCTGGCAAAGGAAATAGACTTCCAGGAAGTCCAGGAAGCTCAGAGAGTCCCAAACAAGTTGGACCCAAGGAGGAACACACCAAGACACATCATAATTACATTATTCAAGATTAAAGATAAGGAGAGAATCTTAAAAGCAGCAAGAGAAAAGGAGTTCCCATAAGACTGTTGGCTGATTTCTCAAAAGAAACCTTACAGGCAAGAAGGGGCTGGAAAGAAGTATTCCAAGTCATGAAAGGCAAGGACCAACATCCAAGATGACTCTATTCAGCAAAGCTATCGTTTAGAATGTCAGGGCAGATAAAGTGCTTCCCAGATAAGGTCAAGCTAAAGGAGTTCATGATCACCAAACCCTTATTATATGAGATGTTAAAGGGACTTATCTAAGAAAAAGAAGACAAAAAATATGAACAGTAAAATGACAACAAACTCAGTTATTAACAACCACACCTAAAACTAAAACAAAAACAAAAACAAACTAAGCGAAGAAGTAGAACAGGAACAGACCCACAGAAATGGAGATCACATGGAGAGCTATCAGCAGGGAAGTGGGAGGAGGAGAGAAGGGGAAAAGGTATAGAGAATAAGTAGCATAAATGGTAGGTAGAAAATAGACAGGGGAAGGTTAAGAATAGTATAGGAAATGTAGAAGCCAAAGAACTTATATGTATGACCCATGGACATGCACTAAGGCAGGGAATGTGGGTGGGAAGGAGTGTGCAGGGTGGAGGGAAATAAAGGGGGGAAATGGGACAACTGTAATAGCATAATCAATAAAATATATTTTTAAAACCTCACCCATGGCCCAATATTAGAGATAAGAAACAATCTCAGAGAGGTAAAGTGACCCACTCAAAGCCTCACTTGGCAAGCCTACAGGAAATAGATGAACCCTTCTAGTGGAAACTTTTGGACAGTCATCCAACCGAAGTCTTCCCAGACCTAGATGCCCAGTTCAGTCACCTGGAGCACTTGTTAAAAACTCATTTGAGGGCAGAGACTCTACTCACCAAGTCTTGGAACAGGGTCCAGGAATCTGTTTGAGATCAGCCTGAAGCTGATTCATTTTGGGGAATTTGAATCACATGGGCACCCTCTCCACCTTCCAGTGGTCCCATATGAATGTGCACAAACTCTTGCTTTTCAGGCGGTCTCCCAAACCAGTCTGTAACATATCTGTTCACACCACTCTTCTGTTTAAAACCCTCCCGTGTGTTGGTCTAGCCACTGTGGTCCCTGGGCCTTCAGGACCTAGGCCTACCCTCCTCCAATTGCCCAGTATGACCAAGCTCTGCATTCCCAGTGCCTCTTTCTCCTCCAGGCCCTTGGGCAGCTGTGGTCTGATCTTGGAACATTCTTCCTAGCCCAGCCTGCCTTCAGTGGCTAATACCTTAACCTCTTTCCTGCGCTCAGGCTTGTATTTTATCAGGTTGTTCACCAGTTTTTCCCGTAAGACTACAAGCTCCATAAGGGTAGAAACTACACGTGTTCAGGGCCATCTCCCTGGTGTTGGATGCCAACAGTGATTCTTGATGTTTGCTGAATAAATGAATGAGAACTGACTAGTCCAGTGTGGCTCAGAAGAGCAGCCAACCCCCTCGAAAGCTTTTCCTCTTGCCTCAGGATGACACTTCAGCCCCAGGGACTGTTTAAGGAAAGGTGGCTTTCTTGGTAGACCTGCCATCAAACCCTTTCTGGGCTCACAAGGCGTGGAGCTACAAGTTCACGGTTTGTCAGACCTGAGTCCACCACCCTTAGCCCTGTGACCTTGGACAGGTCACTGAGCTTCCACTTTGTTATCTGTCATGAAGATGAGCCACATTCACATAATGCTCTCCCCCTTTGCCTAACCCACAGTAAGTATCCAAAAGATATTAGCCATCACCACTATGTTTAGGTTGCTATTTAGCTTCCCAGGAAAGTTCTGTTCTCTGCCCCCACCGTAGGAGGCATCAGAAAATATGGTAGCACCGAATTGAACAGAATTTTTCTGCTGATGACCAGGAATGACTGGAGCAGAGGGAACATTGGGCCTTCAGGGGAAGGGAAACCAGTATTTGTCCATAGTGAGTAACAACCACACTCCCTGTTTATTGAGCACATGCTGTGTGCAAGGCATTGGGGTGGCTCTGGGCTCCCCTCTCCGGGAGAACCCTGGAGGACTGGGAGGCAGAAAGGGAAAGGAGTGGGGAAGTGGAACCCCTCCAGGAGGGCTCAGGTCCTTCTGTGGCCACCCAGAGGGCTGAATCTTTCCCCCGATGGCCACGCAATCCCGACCCTCCCCAAAACAAGAGCTTGGGTTCCCTGACTCTCCTCCCTCCACCCCCGGCCCCCGTGCACAGTGCAGAGATGGCTTCTTCAGGAGAGAGCAGCTGGCTTGAGTGCAGTTCTGCCGTTTTATTTTTCCTGGGATACTCAAGGGGATGTGGGAACAGCCACAGGTGTGGTGAAGGGAAGCCCCCATCTCTCCTCCCCAGCAGCTGGGAAAGGAGAGAGGCCCAGGCGCCCTGGTCCTGGGTTGGTCCAGCCACTGTGGTCCCTGGGCCCGGTGGGCTGAGGGCTGAGGGTGGAGCCTCTGGAAGGGTGGGGCGGGCTCGTAGGCGGGGTTCGGGATTCTTCATAAAAAGCCACGAAGCTGATCCCCACGAAGCCCAGCCCCGCGGGGTGGTGGAGGGTGACGCAGAGCCCAGATGGGGGACCCGGCCCGGCCCGGCCCGTGGGGTGTGTAATGGCAGAGATGGTGCCCATGGGTAGGAGGTGGGAACGAAGCGTCGGACCAGGAGGGAGGGGGGTCCAGTTGGGGGTGCAGGGCGGAGAGGCACGGCCCCCAGCCCAGCCCAGGTGCCTTCGCGTGGGGTCAGGAAGGTAAAAAACCCACGAGAGTGTGATGGGCAAGAGGGGCCGGGGCGTGCGGTGCCGGCGGGGCGGGCGCACGGGGCGGCCCGCGTTCACAGTGACCTCGACGCTGGGTGTACAGTACGGGTAGAAAACCGCGGGCCCGGGGCCGGGCCGGGCGGGCCGGGCGGGTCACAGCCTGGTCTGGGCCTCAGGGATGTAGATCTCGATGCTGTCGGCGCTCTCGGTTGCTGAGCTGTGGCGGAAGGAGGCGGCGCGCTTGGCCGCCAGGAGCCGCTTGCGCGCTTCCTGCCGCTGCCGGTCCACCGAGTCCAGGGAGCGCTCCTTCACCGGCACGCCCCGGCCCCGCGAGGGCTTCTTTGGTATCGGCGGAGGGACCTTCTCCTCCTGCCGGGAGAGGGGCGGTGGCTCAGATAGGGAGCGGGGTCCCACCTGGCTTTCCCATTCACACCCGCAGCGCCCAGAAGGATTAACCTCCTGGGGCTCCGCCACGGGAGAGTGGTTAGAAGCTGCTCTTCGTGCCAGCACCTAAGCCCCAGGTGTACCTGCTCCCACAAGGTCAAAACCCACATTTTTCTTTTAAAAACTGATTGATTCGAATGCCCCATGGTGGCACTGTTCTTGACAACTAAAATCAGAGGGTTTGCTCCCTCGGAAAGTGAATATTTTCACTCCAAGTCGAAACTAGGCAAGGCAATGGGGTACTATCCCAGGCTTCCGGGCCCCATCACAAAGTGTAGTGACATCACAGTTTAGGGGACCCTCAAGGTCTGAGCTGAGGGCAGTTTGCCCTACGGGAAGCTCTAGGTCCCTCAAACTGCAGCTAGCCCAAGGTCAAGGACGCTGCTGCCACCTTGGGGTTCTGGGAGCTTAGGCAGTGATAAGCCCTGGGGCCAAACAGGCTGCCGTGACTAAGAGTGTGGTCATTTTGGAAAAAGATGGTCACCATCTTCTTCCAAAGGCATGGGCTGCCTTTGCTGCCATGGGTCTCTTCTCCTGTCTGCCCCCCACCCCCACATGCCTCCATGGGGAAGGGCATTTTCCACAGTCTGGACTCCTGGCTTGAAGGGTAAGAGTCAGTCAGGGCAGACTTAGTCAGGGCCCCCCACCTTAGGCTCCAGGAGTTTCCAGCTGTTGGCCTTGAGTTGCTGTAGCTCCAGGAACTTGAGGGTCACATCCTCGATAGAGAGCTGCAGGAGGTCCCAGAAACCCGCCAGGTCCTGGAAGGTGGGCACAGGGAACGCAGTGGGGTCCTGCAGAGAAAGGAAACAGAGGACAGGCATCCAGTCAGGGAAGTCTGAGCCCCAGCCAGGACCAGAGAAAGCCCTCACTTTCAGGAAGCTCAAGTGGGGAAAATGGGGTGGGGATTAGGAGACTGGAAATCAAGAAGGCCCAGGCTTCTCCTTCTTGGGTACACACACCTGGTCTCCCCTCTAGCACATGCACACACTGGGTCACACCAGGTACACACACCTGACAGGCTTCTCACCGAGGGGCACTCACCATGCTTTGCTGACACAGCCGGAAGAACTGCTGAACCTTCTGGGACAGGAGAAGTTGTGTGCTGCCCACAGCACTGCGGATCTTCTCCAGGACTGAGGAGCAGAGGGAGGTTCAAGGGGGGGATGATGCACTTCCTTCCCTAGCCTCCAGGAAGTCTGCCCTGGCTGACTCTTACGCTTCCATCACCTGACACTTTCTGTGTCTCCTCCTGCCCCCTCCCCATCCCATCCTCAGCTTCCTAACAAGCAGCTCCTACTCCACTTCACCAAGGAGACTGTACCCTCAGACACTGCTGTCTCTTCCTTCATACAACCTACATTTCTTGAGTGCTTACTCTTTCACGTCAGAGACCAGCAGACACCAGCCCCAGCCTGGCCCTATGGCTAAGCAGGCACTAGCTCCATTACCACCTACTGGCTGAACTGTGTCACTCACCAGTGCAGAGCTCCTCAACTCGTTAATTACCAGTTAATTTCATGTATATGACTCCTGTCTTCTGAGTCACTATCCCATCAATTGGAGACTCTGGGGTAAGACTGTGTCTCCCCTCGGATTGAACTTGCAGTGATGAGGCCAGTCTTCCTGGTTTAATCTTCACGTGTGCCTCAAACATGGTCTGACATCATGTACCACCTGCCCCTCTGCCTTAAGTCCTGGTCCCACCACCAGGATCTGGCCCAGATGCCCACACCAGTGCAGATCCGAAGTTTCCTTGGTCCCCATGGACTTGGTGACTTGGAGTGGGAGCCATCTCCTAGAAGGCCTGTTCCCTCCAACTGCAGTTAGCCCAAGGTCAAGGTGGCTGCCCCCACCCTGGGGCTCTGGCAGTCTAGCCAAGTCACTTTCCCTAGTCCAAGGCCTAAACTCTGACGCTGCTCCGTTTCCTTCCAAGTGCTCCCAGAATGCCCTGCTGCCAATAGCGACCCATCAGGGTCCGGTGCCAGAGAATCAACCGGTAGGCCACCAACCTCACATCCCACAGCTCTCTTATTGTGCTGCCGCCCCTCCACCCCCCAGCTGTGATCCCTCTGAGCAGAGTCCTCTCACTCACTCTCCTCAGGCAGCTCGTAGTCCTCTGCCTCGCGCTCCATCTGTTGGCACCAATGCTCCAGCTTCTCCACTTCCGCCCTCAGCATCTTGATGAACCACTCGCCGTCCCGCGGGCAGGGGGACGTGCGGCCTGAGTCGGGGAGGCTACGCGAGCCACGCTCCATCCAGGAATCTCGGCGGCCCGCACCAGGGCCGGGGGTGGGGGCAGGGGCAGGGCCTGGCGTCCCATCGGTGGCCGGCGGCTCATACGGCAGTGGGTAGCCCTCGCGGTAGGCCCACTGGCCCTGCGTGTGGACAGTGCGGAAGACTGAGTAGGTGGGGGCCCGGGGCCCGGGCTGGGGTTCAGAGGCGTGCCTCTGGAAGGAGCGTCCGAACTGTAGGGCCTTGTCTTCTGTGGCCACCGTGGCCAGGCCGGCCAGGCCCTCCAGCTCCAGGTCTGCCTGCACGCCAGCTGTCACACTGTTGGAGCGCTTGAACCTCGCCCGCCTGGTGAGAGAGGCTGCTGTCATCTCTGCCCTTGCGGAGTATCATCCCAGCCTTCACCCCCACCCCAGACTAAAAGGAAAAGGCATTTGAAAAGAAGCCTACAAACTGATCCATGACCTTTAGCTGTATTAATCCTTGCAACAGGTGTCTATATATTATACTTACCTGTTGTACCACCTCTGGACAGGTGATACATAAAATATTTAACCTGTACAAAACAAGCTGCTGGCATACACCAATGAGAACAGACACAGCTCAAGTGCTAGAGCAATGCCCTTAGAATCTGAATTCCGGGGGGCGGTGGGGCGGGGGGGGGGGGAGGTGGTAACAGAGGGGCTAGGGAGGAGCCAGGGTTGTGGCTCTTTACCAATGAATGCAGAAGTATTTCAGCATTTTAACGAATGCTATGTCTTTGCTAATTTACATCAGCTGTACAGGTATGTCCTTGGCCCTGCAGAGAGATGAATAAATTAAGGCCCAGAGAGGACCATGGGCCCTGGGATACAAAGTATTAATAGCAGAGCCAGGATTTGGACCCAGGGCTTCTGCTCAGTCCACAGCCCAAGCACTTCCCAAGGCACCAGCTGCGAGGGCATCAGGAAGAACTGCCTTGGAATAGCAAGGGGGGAAGGGAGGTGGCAGCAGCTGGGAGGACTTCTCTAGGGACCCCCAGGCTCAGCCCAGAGCCTGGCCAGACACAGTCAGCTGGTGCCAGTAGAGTTGAATTAAGTTGTTGGCAGGAATGACATGAGGCCTGGAAATTTCTTGTCTTTGAGTTAATAATATGCAAATCATATGCAAAACAGAAAGTCAGTTGGCCTTGTTCTTCCCCCCACCCCTGGGTTCTATGAAGCAGTCAGTGGTCCCCTGAGGTGCATAAGGCTGAGGGTGTCAGACAATACTTGAAGTGGGAGTCAGGAGATGCAGGGGTGAGTGGAGAGGTGAACAGAAGTTTGAAGTCTGGAGATTCAAGGATCATAAGAGAAAGTCTCATGTGTCCTAAGCAACCTCCACCCTTGTATGATCAGGAGAAGGGACTTGGGGGCCAGCTCTAGGGGCTCCTCCAGCTTCCCAGGAAGATCCCCCAACCCCCACAACTCCAGCCTTCCTCTTGCTGCCCAGGCCTTCTCTCCCTCCCTCCCTGCCTGCCTGTCTTGCCTGCCTGGTTCCCTCCAGCTGGCAGGCTGCCTGCTGGGAGCCTGTTGCCATAGAAACCAGGCCCAGAAGGATGCTGCAGGACCCAGGAAAAAGAGATGCACTCATGTGCAGTCTCCAACAAGCCCTATGTCCCAACCCCCACCCAGAGAAAGAGAAAGCGAGAATGTATCACTTTGCCTTCCACACGGTCTTCACCTTGGTGTCTGCCCTGTTCTGCCCTGGTCTAGACTTGCATCACCCACTGTCTTGACCATTCGATCAACCCCTTTTCAGACACCTCTCAGGAGAGCACAGAAGAGCACTGGATTAGGAGTCTGACCTGAGTACAAAGGCTGATTTTGTTGCCATGTGCTTTAAGGAAGTCACACCCTCCAGCTAAGCCATCTAATTATGTGTGTGTGTGTGTGTATAAAACATGATTATACATTATATATAAAATAACACAAATGTACCAGGAATTGCCAAGGTCCCTCCTCTCTGTAAAATTACACCTGGCATAGACCTGGGACCCAACACTCCCTCACTAATCCACCAGGACTGGAGTAGTCTTCCTCAAGTCAACCTCTGTTCAATTCATTCCCCTGCTCAAACCTCTTCCATAGCTTCCCATCGCCAACCAGATATAAGTCAAGCTTCCTCTGCTAGCATCTACCCAATGCATTCTCCTTGTTCCCAAAGTAGATTATAGTGGGGGAACAAGTCAGTACCTCAAAAAGCTCTCTCACTGGGTCTACTTGAAGGAAGACCAAAGAAGTTGAGTTTATGGGATTACTGAAATCACAACCTTCATCAGCATTCCCACTCGCCAGCTAGAGATTTGCCCAACACAAGCTGGGGTCAGTCATCCTTGTGCAAATGGCATTCACACCCAGAAGTCTGGGACAAGATCAACCAAGCAAAGAGCAATGGAACAAAGATCCAAAGTCCCAGGGAACATGGACATCTCAGGGGGTGGGGAGAGTGTAGCCCCCAAGGTACCTAAGCCAGAGAGGATAAGGAAGAAAACCAGGACAAGACACCTAAAGGCAGATAGGGGACATATGTTCTCAAGAAGGGATGAGCAGCCAACATGGAAAATGCAGCCAGATAAGGAAAGGTGTGCATTGATCTGGCAATATGGAAGAAGGCAGGAGTTATCAGGAGGTGGATAAAACTAGGTAAGACAACTCTTAAAAGAGCTTGTTGAGAAAGGAAGAAGAGAGAAGACAGTGTACCTTCAAGGGAGAGATATTTTGATGATTTATCAATTACATCTCAATAAATCTGGGGGGGGATGGAGGGGTATTTTGTTTAGGATGGTTCTCACAAGCCATATCCCAAGGCAGGGGGAGGGTTGGGGGGGTACGCAGAATAACAACTACCCAAGGAGGTCCATGTTCTAATTCCCAGGACTGGTGAATGTTACCTTCCATGGCAAAAAGGACTTTGCAGATATGATTACTTTAAGGATCTTGAGAAGAGCCTGGATTATCCAGGTGTGTCTAAGTTAATCACAAAGGTCTTTATAAGTGAAAGGGGGGAGGAAAGCCACAGAAAAAGTTGGGATGATGGGCTCAAGGTTGGAGTGATGCCATGTGAGGACTCAACCTACCATTGCTGGCTTTGAAGACAGGAGTGGGCTACAGGCGAAGGAATGCAAACAGTCTATAAAGTGGAAAAAGTGACAAAGTGGATTCTTCCCTGCACCCCCAGAAGGGAACAGCCCTCGATTTTAGCCCCGTGAAACACAGTTCAGACTTCCAATCTCTAGAAATATAAAATAATAAATATGTTCTATTGGGTGCCATTAAGTTTGTGGCAATTTATTACAGCAGCAATAGGAAATCAATACAACCTATAAAGAGAAGTCAATTGAAGATAGAAAAGAGAGAGCCAGTAGTCCAAGGAACCAGAAATAAGGGCGATAAATAACTAACGCCCTCTGAGCACTAGCATGTGCCAAGCACTGTACAAGAATAAGCATGCTCATCCCTACAAACAGTCCCACTTAAAGATGAGAAAACTGAGGCTTAGAGAGGTTAAGTGACTTCCCACAACCAGACAGTTATAAATTAGTACAGTCTGGTTGCAGAGGCCAGCTCTTAAACCTCCACAGTCCACTGTCCCCCTAGGATTGCTGGAGAGGAGTGGTTTTAATCAGGAACAGATGCCTCACCCCTAAGGCAGGGCTGCTGGAGGGGGCAAGGGAAGCGATGCAAGTAACAGGGCTTGGTCCAGAAGTGGAGAAAGGACCCACCAGATAACCTTGGCCCTTAGAATGAAGTGAACAGGGAGGTTGTCTGCTGGATATTTGGGGGATGGATATTTGCGGGGAAAGAAATGAAAATGAGCAGCTCTGGAGGGGCAGCCTAGCAGAGTGATTAAGCACATGTACTCTGGAGCCAGACTTCCTGGGTCCAACACCAGGCACTACAGCTTGTGCCTCGATTTCCTCATCTGTAAAGGAAAATGGTAATAGTTCCTACTCATAGGATTGCAATGAGATAATAAATGTAAGAAACTTAGAATAGCACCTGGTCTGCTCATTGTAAATGTTAGCTGTTACAGGGAGAGGCAGGAAGGACTGTAGCTCTTGCTGAAAAGAAAGGAAGCTGGACAAATAAAAGAATGGGAATGTAGTACTGAGAACCCAGCTAGGGCATTGTAGTTATTAATTATTGTGATTGCTCTTGATTGTTTCCATCTGTTCCCCCACAGCACTCTGAATAAAACCTCTTTTATACTCTATATCACATTGTATTGTGGTTAGTTATTTGCATGTTATCTATCTCTCTTACTAAATAGGGCAGTTGCTTATCCTTAAATGTTAGTTGAATGGCTGGCTGGAACAAAGGATGGTAGAGACTACTAATCATTCCCAACATCCATTCTTCCTTAGTAACAGAGTCCCACAATTCTGAGCTGGACATGTGTCCACTTCAAATAAAGGTTCATTTCCCAATCTCCCTTGCAGCTAGATGTAGCCATGTGGCTAAGTTCTAGCTCACAGGATATAAGCAGAAATGGTACGTGCAACTTCCAGGAAGTGTTCTTAAAAGGAGAGATGCCTTTCTTTGTTCCTTCCTCCTCCCTGCTGGCCAGAATGCACATGATGGCTGGACCTCAAGCAGCCACCTTGGGACATGAGATAGAAACCAAATGCTAAGGATGAAGGAGCAATAAGATAGCAGGAGAGCACCTACCAGCCCTCAGCTGACTCTCTCTTGGAAGTCCAGAGAGAGAGTCCAAATAAACTTCTATCATACTTAAGCCACTGTCACTTGGCAGTTTTCTGTAACGCACAGCCAAATCTAATCCTCACTATAACGGGCGCATTTTCAGGGTACTGAAGTCCAGGGCTTATGTTCCTATTTAGTTTTGCATTTGGCGGTATTTGTTGTGGCCTTCACCCATAGCTATAAACTCAGGATAGAAATTGGCTTCAGTTACAAACAGTCACTAATTCGTAACAGTGCGAATTCGTAAAATTTAATTCATAAAATATTTTACAATATTTTCTCCCTGAGCCTTTTGATACAGTTGAAGAGGCCTCTTCCCCTTGAGGTCTTTAGAGTGACAATGACGACATTTCTGATGATTCTAGAAGTTGTAATCATGGTCTCTTTACAGAGACATTTCTACCATGATTCTCTAAGGGATAATACAAGAGGCTCTGGGAAGTAAAAAACTGGCTCATCCCAAGAGACACAGTGTCCAAGGAATGCTCGCCATCCAGGAGTTGTCAGGAGGCTGTGCCAGGAGTACCTGGCAGCCGGCTGGCAGGGCGTGTGAGGGGGAGCGGGCAGGGAGGAACAGGGGCAGGGACACTTCCGCAATGCTCAGCCATTGTGCTGGCTCCCACCTTGAGAAAGCATCTAAGAGCTTAAATAAGTAACCAATCGGGGTCCCTGAGTCTAGCACCCCAGCCTGGGGGCTATGGCAGTGATGCCGAGGTGGAGGTGGGGTGGGAGATTCAGGCAGAGAAGTGACAGTCAGTCGGGAGCCATCTTGGAGTCAATGGCTGACGAATGGAGGCAGTGTCCATGCCCAGGGCTTGTGGTCAGCCAGCAACTCATTGCTTTTGCAGGACTGTTCTTGGCACATAACTTCATGAGGATGGAAGTGCCCTCCTTCTCCAGGGCTCAGGAGGCTCTGTTCTTTCAGCACACTCCCTTCCCAAGATCCCAAAGCCAGAAATGATGGTGATGCTAAGGAAGGGGTATTGGGAGTAGGATGGCCTTCCTCCATGGGGTTCTCCAAGTGGCCCTCACTGGGCACAAGTGGGCAAAAGCATGGTTGTCAGATAAAATAAGGGACTCCAGTTAAATTCTAACCTCAAATAAATAACAGAAATTTTAAGTGTAAGTATGTCTCATGTACTGTTTGGGAAACACACTAAACATTATTCATAATTTATCAGATAATCACACTTAATTAGATGTTCTGGGGGGGGTTTGTTTACTTTGTTTTGTTTTCTTTGTGCTGAACCTGGAATTTAAGATAAATTCCAGGTCTTGGTATGGAGGGATCTAGAAATGGAAGATTTAGGGGATCCCCCCAGTTAGAGAGAGTTAAGAGGCCAAACTCACATGGTTTCTGCATTCTCAAAGGGCCTCTGACATTCTGCTGACATTCAGCAAGGACATTTGATGCATTCTTTTATCGTGGCCCAGGGTGTGCTGGATCTGGGAAGAGGGTAGGGTGCCCTATTGTACACTCTCCTCACCTACATACCTCTCCTTTGTGGCGCCTTTCACCACTGTAACTTCTACTTCACATACATGAGGTTCTTAGATGAACATGGCCAGAAGCTTCACAGGGCAGAGGCTACATCTGGCCTCTTCTCATCTTTGTATCCTCCATGCCCAGCAGAGTAATTGACAGATAATAAGGATGCAATAAGTATCTGTGGTCCAACAAATCTTGGGTGCGGGTGGCAGTGGAGATGGAACTGAAGGGGCACCAACTCCCACCCCTGTGTATTTCTAGGCCAAGTCACCACTAGAGATGAACAACTGGAAGGACCCAGAGATGACTCTCAGCTATCAGAGGCAATAAACCTGAACTCCTCACCTAATAGGTTAGCAAGGAACACCCTGAAAGGCAGAAAAGAGAGACCCTTCCTCCCTGGCAAGTTTTAAAGCCAAAGTATAGAGAAAAAGACAGATACTGGGACCAGTGAGACAGAAGCAAGGACAAGAGAGTCCAAGAAAATGGGGTGACAGCAGGTGGGGGGGGCCAGTCCTGGACATTTGCCTGGAAAGGCTGCTGGTATTCATGGCTCGTGTTTATGTACCAGTTGGGGTATGGTGTGTGGTCAGTCAGACTGAAAGTGCTAGGGACATAAGGGACAGAAAGGACGGTGCAGGTGTATCACTAAGGATGCCTTCAGCAGACAAGCAAGGGAGCCTGGCCAAAAGGATGTGCCAGATTTCGTCTCTCCCCACCTGTCACCCGCTCTGGATTTCCAGTGTGATCACCTGTCCCAAGTAATTCAGTTCTTTAGACATTTACTCAACAGCATCTCACCGGCCCAGCCCACCAGGACCTCCCCTGAGCACCTACACAAGAGTGAGGAAGACCTCACTGTCTGCCTGTCCCCACCCTTCCTGACCTCACTCCAAATGCTTCCCAAATTGGTCCTCTTCTCTCTGATTCTTCTGCTATCAGCCTAGTCCAGACAACTGATCGATATTGTAGACTGACCCAGCTTAGGAAGCTCCCACCCTTAAACATGTAGAAATGCTGACTAAAATGAAGTGAAAAAGATGGATGGTCTATAATGCCGAGCTTGAAATAAAAAATAGAAATCTTCAGGTAACCAGAACGAGAAAGAAGTTCGAAGCATGAGTAGAGAGAGGGACTCTAAGCCCAATGAACTAGAGGAATATCAGGCTAGACGTATGCTAGAGGCTAGATGATAACAGCCAGAGAGAACAAGAGAAGAGACCCAAACCCGTGCATGCTGGGGAGCTGGAAGGAGAGCCCATGCATAAAGCCAGCAGCCAAGAAGGGCCATTTCATTTACAACCTTGGACTAGAAAATTCACGTCATGATTCAGGAAAGTGGCCAGGAAGCAAGATGCTGAGAAAACAAAACATTAAGGCTGCTCTGTGTGTGGGTGTGGGGTTCACATGAGTACTACCAGTGAAATACAGAAATCTCAAGCTAAGATATTAACTCTAAAACTGGTCCCAAGCTCAAGAAGTACTTCGGCATAAAGGAAATTGAACCCATGAGGAAGGTGTGGGCAGTAACAAACAATAGTGAACACATAAATTGTTCAAACTGTTTGTAAAACTGAACAATGAAACCATAAAAGATATAACAACAACTGATTCAGAAGAGTGTTTTTAAAGAGGTATAATCAAAATACTATTAGATAAATATAACATGGAAGATGGGAGGAGGGAGTTAAGAAGGAAATTAAAGTGTTCCAAGGTACTTGTTTTTTGCCTAAAAAGGACTAATTTTAGACTTCATTAGAAAAATATAAAACTAAGCCCTGGCCTGGTAGCTCGGTTAGAGCATAGTCCTGATACACCAAGGTTGCAGGTTCGATCTCTGGTCGGAGGCACATACAAGAATCAACCAATGATTGCATAAGTGAGCGGAACAACAAATCAATCAATGTTTGTCTGTCTGTCTCTCCCAAGTCAATAAATAAATTTAAAAAAGAAAAATAAAAACTAAGTATATTTGTTAAAAACTTGAGAAAAATCGTTACTAAAATGTAAACTTCCAAACCAGTGGAGGAAAAAAAGAGATATAAAGTAAATTTGATCAGTTCAATAGAAGGCAGAAAAGTAGGGGAGAAGTACAGCAAAGAAAAACATATAAAATGGAAAATGTTTAAAGAGATGATAGAAATAAATCCAAATAAGTCAGCAATCAAAATACATTATTAGTGCATGAAATACGTCCACTAAACTCTAGCCCCATACCACTTGCAAGCAACACATCTCAACAGGAAGACATAGGAAGATTGAAAATAAAAAATGGAAAAAGATAAATTGGAAAATTAACCAAAAGAAAGCAGCCATAGTAATAAAATCAAACAAAACAGACTACCAGGCAAAAACTATTAGTAAAGACTGAAAGCAGCCTCTTTAACGATAAAACGGCCAATCTACCAAGAAGACAACAATCATAAGCCTGACTCCTTCTAAATAGAGCCTTCTCAAACCAAAATTAATAATAAAATTACCAGGAAAAATGACACATCCACAAACATGGTGAGACATTTTAACACACCATTCTCAAAAATGGTAGATCAAACATCAAAAAAATCAAAGATAGCCATTTGAAAAATATAATTGGTGTGCCTGATCATACATGTGTACATATGAGGAAGGAAGCCTGACAAACTCTAAGGAATGAATAGCATTCGGAAGGCATACTATGACCACCAGGTAGCAAATTTAGATTTCAACAGTGAAAAGGCAGACCCCCCAAAATACATTTGAAAACTAAAAAAAAGGTTTTAATAATTCATGAGTTAAAAAGGAAATTATGATGAAAGTTAAAAACCATTTCAAACTAAACAATAAAACAGAGCATCTCAAAATGAGATGCAGCCATAGCAATTTAGTTAGAAGGAAATTTATAGCCTTAAAAGCACGTTAGAAAATAAGAAAGTGTTCAAGAGGCTGAAAAAAAGGGCAAATATGGTAGAGAAAAAAAAGTAGTAGATGGAAGAAAATATTCATGATAAAAGAGAAATAAATAATAGAGATGCTCACCAAAACCAAAAGCTAGTTTTAAAAGACTGATAAAATCCAATTTAAAAATATATTTCAATGATAAAATATACAAACCTCAGGCAAGACTGATCAACAAAAGGAGGAAGGAATGAAAAGAGGCATAACCAATAGATAGGATAAAAGTTTATAAAATTATAATACTACAACAGAATACTTGTGCCAAAATTTTTGAAAATTGTCAATTTTCGTAAACTGCTCTATTTTTTAGAAGAATATATATCACCAAAATTAACTCAAGAAGAAAAATAAAACCAGAATAGATCAATAACCACTAAAAAAACAGAAGCTGTAGTTTAGAAAGTTTCTCCTATCCCCGAAAGGCTAAGATAGTTTTATAGACAACCTTTACCAAACCTTTAAGAAACATATAATTCCTGCTTTATACAAATTGTTCCAAAGAACAAAACACAGAGAATAGTATCAAACTCATCTTAGGAGTCTTGTATAACCTTAATATCTGAACTGAATAACAACAATAAAAACAAAATAGTAGGCCAATATTACCTATGAACATAGATATAAAAAATCTTAAACAAAGTAACAGCTATTCAAAAATCCAGCAAGGTATATAAAAATTATACAGCAAGTTGGTGACTAAAACTGCTAGAGTTCAATATATCCATTCTTCTCTATTCCACAGCCTCCCTTGCAGCTATATACTACCATATGAGGAGGTTTCAACCAATGTGATGTAGGTGAAAATCTTTTTTCAAAGGAAGGGCTGCATCTCTCCTTCTCTATTCTTCCCTTCTACTGCTCAGAATGCACAGGATGCCTATAGCTTGACCTTCAGCTCCTTGGATATAAAATGATACACAAAGGGTGGAAGTGCAGCAAGACGGAAAGAGTCTTGGTTCCTGATACTTCACTTCTATAACCAGGCTTTTTAAAATTTTAATTTTGATCTTTAATGAGAGGGAAAAACAGTTAAGACACTATTGAGGCCGTACTACTCACAGTCAGACTTAATCCCAATTGATAATAGTATCAATCATGGTTTATCCCAGGAATGAAAGAATGGGTCAATGTGGGAAATCCATTAATACTGTATAATTCCCCACATTACAAATGAAAGGAGAAAATCTATTATAATCCAAGTAGATTCTGAAAAAAAGTTCAATAAAATTCCACTGACTTTCTATTTAAAAAAAATTAAAATAAAAATTCTTAGCCAACTAGAAATAAAAGGGAATTTCCTCAGTCTGATAAATAGTATTCATCAAAATCTGTAGCAAGCATCATCATACTTATGAGTGAGAACTGAGAAGATATCCACTAGCATAAGCACTGGGACAAGCATGGTACACTCAACAGCAAACTTGAAGTCCTATCCAATGCATTGTTACCAAAAAAGAAAAAAGAAAAATGAAAAGAAAACAGATTAAAGAAAATATCCTCATTTGTAGAAAAAAGTAATTGACTAAATAGAACACCCATTATGATTTTCAGATAAACTAGAAGCCCTAACAAGAGAGAGCAGCAAAGTTGCTGAATATAAAACCAATACACAAAACTTGTGTCCCCATACACCAGCAGTACCCAATTATAAAATACAATAGACAAAAAAGATCCCCCACACAAGATCTTCCAAAATGCAAAAGACCATCACCTTTCTTCCCCATATCCACTCTTACTTCCCTCAAATTCATTCTCCACTCAGCAGCTAGTGGTCTTTTGTAAACTTAAATTAGATCATGTCACACTGCTTTAACCTTTTAATGGCTACTCATTAGTTATAACTAAATTCTACCTCATCACACCCATGCTAGGCATGACCTGGCCCCTGTCACCGCCCCATCCTATTCCACACCAGACACAGGAATCTTCCTTCAGTTCCCCATGCAGGTCAGACTTTTTCCCGCCCCAGCACCTTCCATATGCTCTTTCCTCTTCCTGGAAAGATTACACCCCTCACCCCCACACCACAATCATCACCTGAGTGTTTCTAGTCAATCCTCAAGTCTCAGCTTAAATGTCACCTACTTAACCTAAATAAGGTCCCTTCTCTCTTAGCTCCTGCTTTTTCTTTCATATTCCCACTGTAATGCACAATAACATCCCATTATATGCTATACTACAATGAGTAACCACATTTTTCTTCATGGATGATTTATTCATTATCTTGATTCACCTCTAGACCATAACTTCTATGAGGGCAAAAGTCATGTCTTTGATGTTTCCCTGAGCATTTAATAGGAACTGTCACATAAAAGATGCTTAATAACTATTTTATGAATGAATGACTCAATGAATGAAGGACAGAGTTTGCCGATTTAGCCGAAGTCTCAACTGAATGCCTACTGCACTCTTCCCAGGACTCAGGCTTGTTAGCAGGCATGGGGGGATGCCAGAGGTGTATCTGAATGAGGGACCACGAAGCCTCATATGGGAGTGAGTGAGTGGGAGCACATGGGCTTGGTTTATGATCTAGGAGGCAGCATTAGAGTATGTGTGTGCTGGGGGTGGGGAGGGCTGCAGGTTCTGAGCACAGAGCTGCATCCATCCATAAATCTTAACCCACCTTTCAAGAAACTCAAGTCATAGACTGGAGGAACTGGGTTGGCCATAAAGTGCTGCTTTGCTGGGATCTTTGTGGAATAATAAGAGTCGGTGGGACAGAAGCTTTCAGGAGTGGTAGGAGCAACAAGAGCAAACTTTTGCCACTCTTGATGGGGGCATTTACAGGCTCAGGAGTGTGCGGAGCTGCAGAGAGCTGGAGTAAGACTGGAGAAAATGGTGACTCCCACAGGAACCCCAAGAAAATTTGATCAGGCACGCACACACAAGACCCCGTAGGGGTTCCCAGGAATAGTTGGGGGAACTTCAGAGGAGGTCCAACAATGGCAACCGGGAACAGAGGTGCAAGGGACTGCTATCTGGTCTGTTCCTCCAGTGGGTGCAGCCTGGGTGACGCAGATTACCTTGTAAGTCCTACAACCAGCCCCAGGCAGTTTCCCAGACACCACATGCAGGGCCACTGGTCTGGTGGCACTGCAGCCCAGAGGGCAGAGGGCCACAGTGGCACGGCCACATGGTCATCAGAGAAGGCATCTTCCCACAGGAGCTCAACAACACAGGGAGGTCTCCCAGTATGACCTCCAGAGTTCACGAGGCTGATGCTTCCATTGGAAATCAAGGAAGCCACGTTTCTGAGGCCACCTAATGCCAGAATGCTGGCTGCTGGTAGTTCAACCATCGTGGGCACACCACAGACTCAAACATATAATACCAAGTGGCTAAACACTGTGTGAGCCAAGTGAGGAGGAGTGTTAACATCCACCCGGGGCCCCTGAGAGGCAGTCTTCATTTTTGTTTATTTCTCTTTGAGCCCACGTACTTTGTACACCACAGTAACAAGACACTGGCAAAATCCTGTCATCTCCTTTAAAGGACAGTTGCTGGAGGCCTACTCAACACCTACCTGTTACCCTCCCTTCAACCACTGTATATCTCTGATCCACTTTAGAGCACCTGGGACAGGCAGGGGTAACAAGGAGAACTCACTTCAGATTTGGTGCCTGCCCATCTCTGCGGATAACTCCCTGTGGCTGCTCTGACTCCTCCCAACTAAAAGGGCTTGGTCTCATGCAGGAGGAGAGGGTGCCCGGGGAGACCAGGCCACTGAAGTTGATATGCAGCCCTCTCTCCTCTTCTCCCCCAAGGAACCTGACATGGCCCCACTCAGACCTACCTCTTGTCCTCTTCCACCTGTACGCCTATGGAGTGGAACTCTCTTCGACTCCTGTTCTCCGTGTCTGAGTCTGAGATAGTCTCCACCTGGTGGCAAGTTTGGAGAGTCAGTGGTGGGGGCTACACCAGGGATGCGAGCCCTTCCCAGGGAGAAAGGCCAGCAATGTTTGAGCCCCAAGCCAGCTGGCAGATCCTGTAAAGACAAGTGGCCTGAACAAGATGAGAGACCCAGGAAGTTAGTGGTATCCAGGTAGCAACCTCTGGGCACTACCACTCGCATCCCCCAGTAGGGATGACAGTGCCCGGGAGAGGGCTAGGGCTAGCTGAAGCAGCCTTGTTGATGACCAGGCACAGGGACTACCTGCAGCTCAGAAGAAGAAGGTCTATGTACCCAGAATGTCCCAATGACCCACTCAACCGGTCCCCAACAGGTCAGGGCCGAGTTTTCGTCCACCCGCCTCCTGCCGCACCTGCACCCCAATGGACGGCCGCCACTTCCGCTGCCGCGCCAGGCTTCGTAGCTCCTCCCTGCCAGGAATGGTCTTGATGATGAGCGTGGGGGGCTTGGGGCTGGCCCGAGGTGGCACCGGCGCCAACTCCAGGGTGCGCGCACCCATGGCGGGGCCATCCAGCCCGTCGGCGGAGCTGCAGCGCCGGGCGGGGCCCTCGGCCGCAGTGAAGCTCTCATGGGCGGAGTCAGTGCTGCTCTGGGCGGTGATGGAGATGCGGGGCGGGGCCTGGCTTCCCGGTGGGATGGGGGGCGGGGCCTTTCTGAAGTTGAAGGCTGCGGGAGATGCAGAGGATGAGAAACGCTTCCCGTCCAGTGTCTGGGTCTGACAGCCCCCCACACCCACACGGTGCCAGGTCTCCACGTGCTGCCACGTACAGAGCCAAGGGTTGTTCTCCCCACCATGCACTCCAGAGGGGCAAGCAATCTGCCCAAGGTCACACAGCACAGCTGTGGCAGGGGCCCGAACCAGAACCCAAGGCCCTCTCCAACCTTGGGCCTGGCTGGGGACAAACTCAGCCTACTCACAGGAGCCGGGCCTCCCTGAGACAGAGGCAGGGGCAGCAAGGAGGGGCAGGCAGTCGTCGTCTTGAGAGCAGCCGGCCTGGATGGCCCGGAGGTAGCTGTGGCTCCGCATGCGGAAACAGCCGGGCAGGTCCAGGGCGTCCACGGCTTGGGATTCAAGCTCGCCAAACACAGACCCGCACACAGCCTCCAGTTGCTGGTTCAGCTCCTCGCTGAGCTGGGGGACAGGGGTCAAGAGGAGAGTTATTGGGGTGCTAGGATGGGATGGAGGATGTCTCTGAGGCACTCTACCACAAGAGTACGTCTAGATCTGCAGAGGCTGTCTCTGTGCCGACTCTTGCCTTTGGACTATAGGAAACCCTCACTCTCTGCAAAGAAAGATGGAGGCACCTTTGCCCTGTGCTGCTCCCCCAAATGCCTTGAAACCAGACTTAGGTATCCAGTCTTTCCTCTAAATACTCCTCCCTCCACTCCATCTATGCCTCTCCCAGATGTGTGGCTGTACCTTAGCTTCCAGACCACCCCATCTTCCTCTCCCCCTAGACCTAGCTCCTCATGTTTCTCTAACCTGATCATGAGGGACAGGACCAGGGACCCCAGAGCCACCTTCCTGCCCAGTATGGTGGGGGGGGGGAGCTGCAGGGAAAGCCACCTTTTATTATTCATAATCCACTACATTGCTGATTGAAAGCAACATACACACATGTACACATATACACACACATATATACACACACACACATATACATATCTTAACAGGGCAGACATAAACAGACAAGTGATGGAGCAAAACTTATTAACCTTCAAGTGTTCCAGCCACTGCCCCCCACCTTCTGCCCATACTGGTTCCTTCCCTGCCTCCACCTCTAAGGAAAGCCCAGCCACTGTTGGATGAGCTTCTCATTTTTGTTTCTGATATTTTATGGTGCAGAATCCATTGTGTTTTTAAAAATTAAAGCAACTAAAAACAAAAAACCAAAAATTTTATTCACAGAACTGTGTCACACAACACTGCCCTGAGACTAAATATACCACAGAAGCTGCAGCTTCATATGTGTTGTATGAGAAAACTGTGCAAAGAAAAAAATAAAGGTAGGAAAAGAAGGTGATCCAATGGTAAGCTCTACACCCAGAGTACAAGATGGTGTACATTTGACCCTGAGATTCAGAGCAGCCAAAGCATCGAGTACAGCCTCTGGGTTGCCTGCATGGTTATGAAGCGAGACGAACATAAACTCAAGTGCTGGCTCCACTACTTCCTCAGAGCAGGGCCTGAGAAAGTGACTTAAGGTTCTGGGCCCTCAGTTTAATCACCTGTCAAATGGGAATGATAATGATGCCATCTTCATGGTCTATTTGAAGGACTCAAAAAAAAAGAAACCTTGAGACACTTGGTACAGATACTGGCACGTACTGAGTGCTCAGTCAGTGTCATTTGAGGGTCTCAGGGCCTACCTGGGAAGCACAGGCCAGCACTCCCGTCACTGAGCCCAGGAGAAACTCCCCCATGAGTGATTTATAGAGCCATGGAATGAAGTCATGGACAAGAGCCTCAGTAGCATCCACATGGTGAATGTGACAGCAAGTCTGCCATGGCTGCATCCTGTGTCATCTCCCAGGAGATACCCACAGCATCATATTTATGTGCAGCCCACAGAGGCCCAAAGGAGCAGCTTCATTCATGTGTGAAATGCAGTTCAATGTCTCCATACCTGAGCCTCCAAAGCATAATATGGTACCATGAGATTCAACATCAATTTGAGAAAGAATCTTCATCCCATTCTACCTGTGGGCAAACTAAGGCCCAGAGAGGGCAGATGAATTATCTAAAGATGCCCAGCTTGTAAGTGGTAAAAGCAGTTAAATGCAGGTTTCCTGGCTCTCATGCCAGGCTGACTGACCACCAGAAACTCCCAGAGAGCTTGTTAAAATGACATTAACTAAAGCCCCACACCAAGGATCTGAACTCAGGGCTATTTAACTATGTGCCTCTCTTTGCTTTGGCTCCTTTGAAGCTCAGAGCCAAATTTGCTGGAGAATTAGACTCAGTGGTTCCAATATGGAGCCAGTAATTTAAAAAAGGACTGTCTGAATTCCTTTTGGCAGCTTTTTCTAAAGGAACTTTATTACAGGTGTACGGAAGTCATAGGCCACAGAAAAATCAATCCAAGATCCTGTGGAAGTTAAGTTCACCCTCATCTGACTGGCATAAGCCACATTCCTGTGGCAGCTGCGGCTTCACCACGGCTCTTGCGAGTCTCCCTCTCAGTCTCCTATCTGTGGACCTCTGGGGCACCAAGGACCAGCAGTGGCAGGGTATCTCCTGAGGTTCAGGAGCTGATCTAACTCCTACTACTTCTAGGCTGGGCTTAGGGTTCTCCCCCACTGGAACCAACAGAACCCAGAGGGTCCCTTGTAGAACACAGAAGAGCTGACCTAACCCTCGCAGCAGCATTCTGGTCTCAAGACAGGATACCAGGGATGGAAGGGCCCTGACTCTGCAGCTTATCTCTGTACCTCCAGCCCTCCTCTGTGTGTAAAGCATGAGGCAGACTATCTGGCATGCAGCAGATGCTCAGCGAACATCAGCTACTATTATTAGTAGCAGGAGGTTCTTACGTCACAGTGAGAATGCCTCCAAGAGACCTGTCTTTCTCAGGGGTTCTGACGCTCTTGAAATCCCCACCATATGCTGTTCCCACAACTAACTCCATATGAGGTGGGGGTGAGGTGGAGGTGGGTGAGAAGTTCCCTGTGGCCACACACCTCCCATCTCTACAGGCCAATAGAAGCTTCTGGAGTTCCAACAAGAGACCAGGACCCAAGGGAAATACAGAATCATATAGTCTCTCGGAGGAACATTGCACTTGAGTTGATCTTTACTGGATTATGATTACGACACAGTAACATTATACTGAGGATTCTTCTATTATTCCTGGACTGCTTTCCACCCTGCTCCCACCTTCAGGAGAGACAAAGTCAAAAGAATCCTCTTGGGAAATAAAAACCTTAGCCTTTTTCCAAACCACACTCAGAATCAAAAATATTTCCAGGGTTGTGGGATATTTAGAAGAAAATACTTTGTTTGGGACTCATTGAAAATTGTCCATGGTAGAGTTGGTAGGTCCATCTGGGGGCCAGGCAACAGGCCATATACCTTATGTATGTCATTCAGTTTAGATAACCTTAAAAAACCTTCCCATTTCAAAACACTCTAAAACACTGGATGAAATATAACAAACGTTATTTTATATGCATAGCTGAGCTCACAAGAAAGCAAGATAAGTCCCCAGAGGACAAAAGCAAAGAGGAGCTGGGAAATCAGAATATTAACTGTGTGAGCCAATGCTTCGAACAGCCCAGTAGAGGTACAAGGGGAGCGGAGGGGTTGCTGGTCTCAGTAACCAAAGGGCTTAGGTTTTACCACTCACTTGGGGGCAGCTGTAAGGTTTTGTGCCCACATAAAGCATGGTATTGGAATGAGAACTTGCATAAAAGCAGGAAAGGGGAAATCTTTGGTGAAAAGGAAGACTAGGAAAAAATGTTATTAGACAGACTGATGATAAGGAAGCTAGCCCATAGGCTAGGCACTGTGGGGAATAAAAAGGGAACAAATCTTCTTGGAATTTGTATCCACAAGCTAATCTTCACGCAGACACAGGATTCTGTGTCTGTATGTGTCTGCATGGGCCAAAGCCACCTAAATGAAAAATTAACATAAAATAGTCCCAGACCAAGAATAGTCTAATAGAAGTGATTGCAAAATATTTTCTGCAGACCTACTCCTAACCAGGCTGCCCAGGATTCTCACAGATAAAGCTCTATTGAAGATCAGCTCATTTTAAACTGACAGATAGACAATCTCTGACATGGCCCCTAATGATTTGGAACTCTTGGCAATCACACCTTTGTGCAGTCCACTCCCACTGAGTGTGGACTACACTTACTGGTCCACTTCCAATTAATGGAATAGGGCTGATGCAATGGACTGTCACGTCTGATATTTGATTGCCAAAAGGCTGTGGCTTTCATGTTAGATATCTACTCTCACTCTCTCTCAGAGCCTTTGCTCTGGGGGAAGTAGGCTGTTCTGTTTGAGGAGCCCTATGGGAAGTCCCACATGTCAAGAAACTGATGCCTCTGGCCAACAACCAGCAAGGATCTGAGGCCTGTGGACTGCCCTGTGAGAGAGCAGGGACGCAGCGCTTCCTCCAGTCCAGCCTGGAGAGGACTGCAGCCCTGGCTGACACCTTGACTGAAGTCTTGTGAGACACTGGTCCAGGTGGCACCCAGCTATGTTGTGCTCAGATTTCTGATCCACAGAAACTGTGAGATAATAACTACTTGTCATTCTAAGACACCATTTGGGGGGTAATTTATTCTGTAGCAATATATAACCAATACAAATTATGACATAAACCAGAACTAACCTGTTATAGAGTTAAGCCATTGAGAATTAAGGTTCACCTGTAACAGCAGCTAGTGTTACCTTAGCTAGAACAGATTAGCTTTCAAACTAATGTGTTTAAAATTTCTAAAACTTAAAAGATAAAACTGAAAATATAAGAAGAGAATAAAAGTTTTGAAAAAGACTACAAAGATTCCAAAGGGCACAAAATCAGATTTCTAGAAAGGGAAAAAAAAAAGCCAATGAAGTTAAAAACACAATCGGTTAAATTGTAGATGAGACACAGTTGAAGAAAAAATTGGTGAACCAGTAGATAGATCTGAGAAACTAACCAGAAGGGAGCAGTGAGACAAAGAGATGGAAAACATGAAGGAGAGGTTAAGACACACGTACAAAAGAATAAGAAGGTCCTATATACAACTAATAGGCTCTTCAGAAGAGAGACTAGATAGAATGTGGAAGGGGCAATACTTGAAAACATAGTGATGTCAGCTGAGAAATTTCTATACTTCCAACTTCAGACACGACAAAGAAAGGACGACACGAAATCTTATTTCACCAAGACAACTATAAAGCTGGATAAAACTGTCAAAAGCAACCATATCATCACTCTGAAAATCAATCAAATACATTTGTTAATGAAAACTACTGGACTTTGGGTAAGAACAGCATGAGTCTGTGGTATTTTTGCCTGGGGTTGCTCTCATTACTTGAGCTCCTATAGTTCAAAAAGGGTGGGGCAGGCTGTGAAAAACAGCTGCCTCACTGCTGATGGTAAAGGGGACTCACTTATGCCCTGGTTAGTGTGGCTCAGTGGATTGAGTGCCGGCCTGCAAACCAAAAGGTCGCTGGTTCGATTCCTAGTCAGGGTACATGCCTGGATTGTAGGCCAGTCCCCAGTAGGGGGCACGTGAGAGGCAACCACACAGTGATGTTTCTCTCCCTCTCTTTCTCCCTCCCTCCCCCTCTATCTAAAAATAAATAAATATAATCTTTAAAAAGGGGGGGCCTCACTTAATTTAGAGTATCATCAGTTAGGGTATCAAGAACAGGAAGAGCCAGCAGCACTGAGAGGCTGAGGTTTTGGCACTGTTTGGGGAAAGCTATGGACTGGCAGACTAAGCAAGGATTGAATGGGGGAGTTCCAGGGGAGTGAGATAGCCATAAACAGTTTTATAAGCTCTTCACATATCCTGAGTTAACCAGAGGCTGGGTGCATGCACAAGAGAAGCCAGAGAGGCCCTGAGCCAATGAAGTCTGTGCACATGTATAGACAAAACACAAGGGAGCCTGGTGAAAAGTAAAAGCCAGGGCAGGCCTGAAAACACCCTGAAGGCCGTACTCCCTAGCCCACATACAGAGGCATAAACAGAGAGGAAAAAGTCTTACTGACTTGTGGATTTTGAGCATAACCTCTCACCAATCTTTGGCTGAACAGTAAGCTATGCAGACAGAACAGCAACCTCTAGAAAACCAGGCTTAAAAATAAAAACAAGAGTTTGCATTTGGCAGGAAAGTTGGATTTTACAGATATAGCCCTGAGAGTAACAAATAAACAAAATGATAGCAACCTTCGAGAGGTAAAGTAAGAATCCAGAATTGCTACAATATATTAGCTAAAAATGTTCAGTAATCAACAAAAAATTATGATACAGTCAAATAAATAAGAAAATACAAATATTTCCAAATGTCTGATTTACCAAAGACTACAAAGCAGTTATTATAAATATGTTCAAAAAAGTAAAGGAAATCATGTTTGAAGATTTAAAGAAAAGCATTGCAACAATGACTTACTGAATAGAAAATCATAACAAAAAGATATAAATTATATTTTAAAAGAGAACCAAATGAGAATTCAGAAATAACTGAAATAAAACAATTCACTAGAAGGGCTCAGAATAAGAAATGACCAATAAACTTGAAGCTAGATCAGTACGAATTATCCAATCTGAAGAATGGAAGGAAAAAAGACTAGAAATGAACAGAACCTCAGAGACCTATGGGACAATATCAAGTATACCAGTGTACATGTAATGGGAATTTCAGAAGAGAGAAAGGGGAAGGAAGAATATTTGAAGAAATAATGGCCCAAAACTTTCCAAATTTGATGAAAAACATCTAATCTACAGATACAGAGGCTCAATGAACCCAAGTGGATTAAACATAAAGAGATCTATATCCAGACACATTACAGTCAAAATGACTCAAGTTGAAGCAAGAGAATAGCAGCAAGAGAATAAACAATCCATCACATACAGAGAAACAACAATATGATTAACAACTGGCTTTTTATCAGAAACAATGACCTCTAAAGGCATTAGAATCATACAAAGTGCTGAAAGAAAAAAGTGTCAACCAGAAATTCTATATCCAGCAGACTGTCTTTTAAAAATGAAGTAACAATAGCCCTGGTTGGTGTGGCTCAGTGGATTGAGCATGGGTCTGTGAACTAAAAGGTCATGGGTTCAATTCCCAGTCAGGGCACATGCCTGGATTGTGGGCCAGGTCTCTAGTTGGGGGCATGTGAGAGGCAACCAACTGATGGTTCTCTCCCTCTCTTTCTCCATCTCTTCCCTTCTCTCTAAAAAAAATAAAAATAATAAAAATAAAATCTTTAAAAATTGTTTAAATAATTAAAAAATGAAGTAAAAACACATTTTCAAATAAATATAGACTGAAGAATTTATTGGCAGCAGACCTATCTTATAAGAAATACCAGTGGAAGTTCTTCAGACTAAGTGGAAGCAACACCCAACGGGTGACTCAAAATCACAGGAAGAAATGAAGAGCACCAGAAATGGTATATATGTGAATAAATATGAAATACTCTATAAATACGTTTTTCTCACTTCTTTAAAAGAAATAAGATTGTAGAAGGCAATTTACAATGTCATCATTTGTTTACAATATTTGTTTACAATAATTGCAAGTATTGGTTTACAATAACTGCTGGGTTTCTAACATATACAAAATAATGTATATAATAATAACGACACAAAGAGAGGAGAGAAGAAGAAGATATATTGGAAGAGTGGTTCTATATTTTACCAGAATTAGTTAGATTTTAATAAGTTAAGATACACATTGTAATTCCCAGCACAAGCACCTAACAGTCTGAATAATATTATAAAAGGAATAACAATAAAGAAATTAAAATGTTACACTAAAAGTATTTTTTATTTAATGCCAAAGAATGTAGTAAAAGAAGAACAGAGGAACAGCAATTACACCACACAATTCAGTTACATCCATAAGCACATTAAATGTGAATGGACAAGATATGCCTATTCAAAAGGCAGGGACTATGAGACTGAATGTAACAGCAAGTAGGTTGCAAGTAAAAGGATGGAGAAAGATGTAACAGCAAACAGTAACCATGAGAGAATTTTCCAGATTTGATGAAAGACATGAATCCTCAAACTCAGGGAACATACATACACACATCATAAGGAAACTTCAGAATACCAAAATCAAAAACAAGATTTCAACAGCAATCAGACAGGAATAAAAATTACCTACAAAGGCAATTTTATGAATAGCAGACTTCTCAACAGCAATAACAGAAGACAGTTGACAAAAGAATATCATCAAAACACTGAGAGAAAAATTAATGTAGATGTAGAATATAACAAACTAGATTATGTTTAGTTTACCACTTAATATTCACTGACAAATTATAAAGGAAGGAGTGAAGTGTAAGAAGATATAGTGGT
>PVKU01009759.1:0-58753 GCA_004027475.1 Anoura caudifer
CTGGTCTCCGCACCGCCAGAGTACTCTCCTTACCGTCCGGTTTTTCAACGTCCACTGCAATTTTCGATAATCTGTTTTCAAATATGCTGTGTTTCTGGTGTCTGTTTGCTGTGCTGCTTTGAAAAATGTCCCGGTTTAAGACCTATGTGTGGGAGGCAAAGAGATGTGCGTCCTCTTACCATGCCGCCATCTTCTCTCCGACTAATTTGAACATTTCACCTAAAATGTTATGTGGTGTGCTTAAGTGTGATAGTATTATGTTACAGAATTACATGCTTATGATATTGTAATAAAAGATTTTGTAATAAAAAAGGGGCATTATTTGTGCTGGATCCTGTATACACACACACACACACACACACACACACACACACACACACGCATGTGTGATTGTATATGTAATTTAACTGTGTTTCACACTTTGGCTATTATGAATAATGCTGCATTGAACATGGGAGTACAGCTATCTCTTGGAGATAATGATTTTGTTTGCTTTGGGTGTATACCCCAAAGTGGGGTTGTAGGTCATATATGATAGCTCTTTTTTTAATTTCTTCTTTTTATTTTTTCATTTTTTTAACTACAGTAGACATACATTATTATATCAGTTTCAAGTGTACAATCCAGTGATTAGATGTTATGTAACTTACCAAATCATCACCTCAGTAATCTCATGCCCATCTGACACTATACATATTTATTAGAATATTATTGACTGTATTCCTTATGCTATACTTTACATCCCTATGACTGTTTTGTAACAACCAATTTGCACTTGATTGCTTCACCTTTCACCCAGCCCTCAACTCTCCTATTTGGCAACTGTCAAAATGTTCTCTGTATCTGTGAGTCTGTTTCTGTTCTGTTTGTTCATTTATTTGGTTTTTAAGATTCAATTGATGACAGATATGTATTTATTGCCATTTTATTGTACATATTTTTATCTTTTTTTCTTTTTCTCCTTAAAAAAAGACCCTTTAACTTTTCATATAATACTTGTTTGATGGTGATGAGCTTCTGTAGCTTTTTCTTGTCTGGGAGGCTCTTTAACTGTCATTCAATTCTAAATGATAGAGTTGCTGGGTAGAGTATCCTTGGTTGTAGGTCCTTGCTTTTTACCACTTGCAAATCCCTTCTGACCTACATTTCTCTTGAGAAATCAGGTGACAGTCTTAGGGGAGCTCCCTTGTAGCTAACTAACTGCTTTTCTTTTGCTGCTTTTAAGATTCTCTGTCTTTAGCCTTTTACATTTTGATTATGATGTATCTTTGTATTAGCCTCTTTTATTTCATCTTGTTTGGGACTCTCTGTGCTTCCTAGACTTGTATGTCTCTTTTCTTCACCAGGTCACCAGGTTAGGGAACTTTTCTGTCATAATTTTTTCAAGTAAGTTTTCAATTTCTTGGCTTTCTCTCTTCTCTTTGTAGCACCCCCATGTTACAGATGTTGGTACACTTGAAGTTGTCCCAGAGGCTCTTTATGTTATCCTCTTTTTTTTTTAATTCTTTTTTCTTTTTGCTATTCTGATTAGGTGTTTTTTGGTTCCTTCTATTCCAAGTCACTGATCTGATTCTCAGCTTCATCTCCTCTACTGTTGATTCTATGTAAATTATTCTTCATTTCAGTTAGTGTATCCTTTACTTCTGACTGGTCCTTTCTGTGCTGTTCATTGAGCATCTTTATAACCAGTGTTTTGAACTCTGCATCTAGTAGATTATCTCCATTTTGTTTAGTCCTTTTTCTGGAGTGCCATTCCTTCTTTTAGGCCATGTTTCTTTATCTCCATATTTTGACAGCCTCTTTGTATTTGTTTCTGTGTATTAGGTAGAGCTGTTATGTCCCCCAGGCTTGGTAAAGTGACCTAATGTAGTAGATGTCCTGAAGGTTCTAGTGGTACAGCCTTCACGATCACCCAAGCTGGGCACTTGAGGTGCATTCTCCCTGACCCCACATGGGCTATGTATACTCTCCTCTTATAGTTGAGCCTTGATTGCTGTTGGAACATCAATGGGAAGGATTTACCCCCAGGGGGGTTAGTTGCAAAGACACGCTGTGACCATTAACCTCTGGCCGCCATGGAGGATCAGCTTGTCACAGAGCAGGGCTTGCTTCAGCGGGGCTCTGGTGCCCATTGAATGTGTTGCTTCAATGAGGGCTCTGGTATGTCCCTTGAATGTGTTGCTTGTCGGGGTGATTTGGTGGTGGTGGTGCTTCAGTGTGGTCTGAAGCTGTTCACTGGATGCACTGGCTCTGGAACCTCCTAGGAAGTTCACAGCCACTCCTGTATTCTGTCCCTTGACCACCAAGTATGAGCTACAAAGTCACTTGGAGATGGCTGCTACTTGTGCTGGGGTTTGAATGTGCCCCAGCTAGGCCAAGCTGTAAACCAAGTACAGCTGCTGCTGGTGCCAGGCTGTGGAGAGGTACAGCGCTGCTGAGGCCAGATGCTGCTTGTTTGAGAAATTTTAGGAAAATCTGACATGAGCCAAGACAAGCCATTCATATAGAAAAGCCGCTGGAAACACTGTGGGTGGGCCTGAAAGCTGGGTGGGGTGGGGTCTCAGGGAATCACCAGGGCACAGCAAACAGTATTAGCTAGGTTGATAGAGGCTCAGATACGGCACCCTGCTTGCCAGCTCTGTTGGTGGCTGGGGCTGGAGGGGGCACATCAAAGGAACAACAGCCTCTTCCAGCTCTTTTGTCTGGGAGAAAGCTGTCCCTCAACCCCCAGCTCTTGTCCTGACGCTGGACAATTCATTTCCTCCCTGTATGTCTCTGGTCCCTTTCAAGCTGCTACGCCCATGCTGGAGCTCAGAGTTAGTCTCCACAGGGCCACTTTAAGAGGAACTGTCTGGGACTCCAAGAGCCTCCCTCTCCCTCAGCCTCAATCCCTGCTTGTTTTTACAGCCAGAGTTATGGGGACTTCTCTTTCTGGCACTGGAACTCTGGTTTGGGAGGCCTGGTGTAGGGCTGGGACCCCTCATTACTCCAGGGGGACCTCCATAGCTGAGATATCCCTCCTAATTTTTATCTGCCACAATTGGGTTTGGAGCCAGCCCATTCCATGTCTCCACCTCTACCACCAGTCTTCAAGTGGCTTCTTTAATTTTCTAGTTGTGGGACTTCCATTTGGCTTGATTTCAGTTAGTTCTGAATGATAGTTGATATGTAGTTTAGTTGTGATTTTGATGTATTATGGGAAGAGGCCAGTACAACATTTACCTATGGTACTATCTTGACTGAGAGCCTGCTGCCCCCATCTTGCTGGGTCCCCTGGCCTTCTGGGCCAGGCATGGGCCGCTGTCTTCCCAGAGACCAGCGGTTTGTCAGTCTATTTTCAATTTCCTAAGGAACCTCCATATTGTTTTCCATAACAGTAGTACAAGATTCTTTCTAACGGAGATTGAAGGGCCTTCTGAAACCCACCCACTTTAGAATCCTATTTTATAAGTGATATTCATTCCTTTTATCAGATATTTTTAATATGGCTATCACTGGTACTGTGCTGAGGTGCCTTTGCAGTAAGACATCAGTTCTTTATTTTGTGTGTTTTTCTGATAAAATTTGCATTGGAGTCATAGAATCAGTATCTCTTACTTATAAAAATCAATTTAAAATATTTGGACTTTCTTAAAGAGAGCCCTTGTAGCTTTAAAAAAAAAAATTGGTGCATTAATGTAAAACATAATTACAAAAACAAACACCTGCCCCGCTGCATACAACCAGGCAGTCACCCATGTGCTCCACACAAAAGACAATACTATCACTGCATCATTTATGGAGTTGCTCTTGGTGTGTTTTCCAGTGATGGCAGAGGTTTTTTCCTTGCAAGATTATCTTTTCTGTAAGCACTTTTGAGACAACTGGTGGGAGTTAGTAAAAGTTGTAGCTAATGAAGGTAAATGGTCCATGACAGTGGCACCTGGACCATACCTTCTCACCCCTGACTTCAGGTTAAGTAACCAAAGGTTAGGGAGTCAGATGCACGGAATCTAATCAAGTGCTTCCATAAACTGGTGATGGTTTTGTAAGCTTATCAACTGTAACAAAAAAGAATTGAAACTAAAAATTTAACTCTACTATATGCATATCCTTTCCAGAGACTGACCAGAATTTCAGTATAATTATGCAGACGTTTTGACATATTCTTGGTTATTTAAAATATGATAGAAAATTAAATTTTGTATTTTATCTAACTTTAATTGTTTTTTACATTTATAACATTAACCTTCCTTCATAGTAGAAAAATTAATATTCTCAACTCATTACAAACAACTAAGTTTAAAATTTTTTTATCTGATGTCAACAGTGAATTTTGATAGTCAAATTCTCTCTTCTCCTTTTATCTACTCTTCAATTTTATATTATGAAAAATATCAGACTACAATTATCAGACCTTATAGGCTTCTTAAGAGTAGAAACTAAATGGTTTCTTTCTGAATACTTTTAAAGTGCTCAGTAATGTGTTTTCACATAGAAAGTAAGGAATTAATTTTTGCTGCACTGGAATGTACAAAGTGCCACTCTCAGTAAGAGGTTTTGGATGCTTGGGTCCTATGTATTCCACTGGGAACTGTATGAAGTAGAAGCCCTACTTTGATGGCAATAAAAACTTAAATAGCTTTGTTCCCCTTCTTATCAAAATATATGTCTTGTCTTAAATATAAAAGGAATGTCATTCTTTCTCTCTTTCATTTATTTAGCATGTGCAATAAAGCACATATGCTGGAGACACAAGTAGAACAGTGAACAAGGAAACCTTGGGTGCGGTCTAATGAGGGATAGTGCATACAGTGTTAGAGTAGGGATACACACCACATGTTGTGCACCTAACTAACCTGGCCTCCTGGGAGGTGGGAAAATTTTCCAGGAGGCCAAAAGGTAAGTGGAGTTAGCTAGGTCATCTGCGGGTATTCTAGGCACAAGGAACAGTGAACAAGAATAGTAAACACAAAGGCTAGGAATCAAGAGTTTATAGTACATAATGGTAAATAAAGATGGTTCAGAATCAGTGATACCTCAGTGAGGAGGGTTGAGGCTAGAAAGGTCATCAGAGGTCTGATCATATTGAGAGCAATATAGTATCATTTTCTGGGGGAAAAGTTTTCAATGGCACTATGTTGCAGAGTTCAATTGAACTAATTATAAATCTCTCTAGGACTTACCCTGTAGCATCATCCATTACATGTACTTGATCACACATATTCGTAGTTTTGGAGGATATCGTAAGAGTGAAATTACAAATACCTTAGTTAGAAAATCCCTCTCACATTTCCAAAGCATCCATATAATGGCACCTCCCAAAATATCCAAAAATTTTGAATGCTTATTGGCTCATACAGAAACCTGCTAGTTTGCTCTGCTAAGGTATTTCATTTCATTTCTTTTTTAAATTATATTCTAACACAATATTCTTAAAAACTTTTGTTACGTTACTTTAAATTATAGATCCACCAAAGTGTTCCCTATGACAGATATTACAGTAAAAACCTTTTGGTTGTATCATTATACTGTGATTGTTTTTAAGTTGCATTGTTTATCATGGGACAATGCCACATACTTTATGGGGCCTTCCATGCAGACCCTTTCTTTATATAAAATGTAGCATAAAAGATAAAATCACATTTGTGTTTCTGTATTTCATATGCCAAGGCTGTTTTGGCTGAAACACTTTGATGTTTGCATTTTAGAAAACTAAGTTTTTGAAAATATTTCCTGCAGGAAGCAAGAGGTGAAAAAAGTCTAGATTCAGCACCTACTCCTGCCCCACAGAACTCAGCACGGAACACTGTCTCTCAGTCAACCTCCGGAGACCCTGAGGTAGACAAAAAAATCAAGAACCTGAAGAAGGTGAGAGATTTAAATACAAGTCAGATGTGTTTTTTGAAAGAAATATGTAAGAATTATTAAGGAAAGTAATATTTAGATGCCTAGGTCTAGGCATCTGTGTAGTTTATAGCAGTTCTCATTGTTGCTTTCTCACTGTGAAATACTGTGACAGGAATGGCACTGATTTAAGTTCTGTTCACAAATGTCTAATGCTATTAGTCTTTTTATTATTGATTTTTAGAGTAATAAGAAATAATATACATTTGCACAGAAATATGCTAAGCACTTTATGCTTAGTATTTCATTAGATACATATGAGACAGGAACAGAACTTTACCTCAGTTTTAAAGATGAGTAAACAGACAAAAAGAAGTTTATTAGTTTGTCAACTTGCAACAGGTTTGTGGAAATAAAACCAGGTCTCTAAAGCCCTTCCCAGGCTGCACTATTTAGTTTCTCTTTAATGGAGGGTGGGATGGGCAGAGGAGGGCAAAAGGGGAAAAATCAGGACAACTGTAATAGAGTAACAATTGTAATAGAATAACAATTTTTAAAATCTTAAAAAAAAAAAAACACCAAAAAACAATAGTTTTGCCTTAAGCCAAAGATGTCATCCAGGTACAATGAGGTGCTAAAATAAATGGTAAAATTGGTTATATGTTTACATACATATATGCATACATATATTGGGTTTGCCAAAAAGTCTATTTAGTTTTTTCCATAAAATAAAAGATGCATTTTTCATTTTTACCAATAACTTTATTGACTTGGATATTTTGAGTATATCAGCTATCTCCCACGTAGTATAATGTTGATTGTCCTCAATTAATGCCTGGATTTGACGTCTTACCAATTTTAACTGGTCTACCCAACCATGGAGCATTGTCTAGAGAGAAATATCCAGCACAAAGCTTCACAAACTACTTTTGACACGTTAATCAGTCACAGTACCTTCTCCATACCGCTGCACATACCTTTTTTTGCATTTCAGTTGCATTTTTACCTTTCTTGAAATAATAAAGCATAATATGCTGAAAATGTTGCATATTTTCTTCCATCTTCAATATTAAAATGGCTGCACAAATTTTAGTAAGTTTTTTTAAATGTATACCAATATGACAGCTGTCAAAATACAACCTAACAAAATTGTTTCGGATGAAGTTAAAAACAACTAAGCACTACTAGAGCTGTTTTACAGGGGAAGAAAATGAACTTTTTGGCCAACCCAGTATATATATAACATTAATTTAAAGCTTGGAAAATATTTCATCAAATCCCATGTTATTTTTTTCAGAGCTAGACTTTATTTATTTATTTATTTATTTTTATTGATTTTAGAGAGAGAGGAAGGGAGAAAAAGAAATGTCAATTTGTTGTTCCACTTATTGATGCATTCATTGGTTGATTCTTGTATGGGCCCCAATTGGGTGTAAAACCTGCAACCTTGGCATATCTGGACGACACTAACCTGACGCGGACACCGGCCAGCAGTGCGTGCATCATTATGGATGAATTAAAACATACGCACAGACTACCGAGTCTGGTGGAGGAATAAGGACGACAGCATGGCTTTTCTCTCAAGAGGAGCAAAAGCTGTGGCCTCCACCTGACAGGCCTTTATTCTAATAACATCTCCTCACATTCCAAGATGGTTCTCTTCACTATCCTGGTTACAACAAAGGAGCCGATGCCTTTCCTTACAGCACAGAAGAGGGATATTAGCAAATGAATAGGCAACGGGTTACACTGGGCCCAAGGTTTAGCGTTTGCAGGGTGAGGGGGTTTCAGCAAAGAGCAAGCTTCAAAATAGCCTAGGTATATTGCAAATCTGATTACCCACAAGGGAACCTATCTGTGGGCTTGGGCCTTGTGCATCTCCGAATGGGAGCTAGGCCCACGCCATGAGAAGGGTCTGCCACACTAACCCACCAAGCTACTCCAGACAAGGGTTATTAATTTATTCTTACATTTTTCAGTTAAGGTTGACATTCAATATTGTACTAACTCCAGCTATACAACACAGTGGTTAGACATTTACATAACTTCTGGAGTGGTTCTCCCCAGTAAGTCTAGTGCCCCCTGACAACATGCTGTCCTTTACATCCCCTATGTTCTTAACACACCTAATTTTACATTTAATTTTAAAAAATAGTTTACCTTAGCATCTTAACAGACTGTTCTTAATACAAAGGAAAGATAATTGATCTCTTTATTCAGGGTTCACATTCATATGATTGAATCGTTAGTAAGGAAATCTACCATATTTTGCTATGTATGATGCGCACTTTTTTGCCCAAATTTTGGAGGGAAAAATAAGGATACTCATTTTACATGGGTAGTACTAATTCCGTATTTCTGTAAATATTTTTCATTCTTTTATTTATGCTTGCGCATTAAAAGTGTGACTCTAGAAAGCAATAACGATATCTGTATGCAAAATAATACCCTGGAATACGATAATCAGTTTTGTTGAACTTACAATGAGAAACTTGCAATGAAAGCGGTTTTGGCCAACATTCAGCTTATCCCCAGGTAGGATAGATAATGCTGATTGTCACCTACTTGATAAGGTAGGTGATATGGACTTTATTTTTGAACCATGATATGTTCAAAAATAAATGCTAAAATTCCTTTGTAGTACAAAAAACAAGTATCTAAATATAAAGTAATAAAGAATTGAATTAAAAAATTAAAAGATTTTTTTCCTGAAAGTTGGGCCAAAAACATGGGTGCGCATTATACATGGGAGCACATTATACACATCAAAATACAGTACATTCTAAAATGAATTATTCTTCCTTCCTCTTATGATATATTTGATGTTTGCAGAAACTGAAAGCAATAGAACAACTAAAAGAACAAGCAGCAACTGGAAAACAGCTAGAAAAAAATCAGGTCTGTATTTCTTACTTAAGTTCAAAGTCATGCCTACCCTTCACTTTTTATATAATAAGCAATTTAACTGGATTGAGCACATGGATTTTAAAAACTTCTTTTGGAAATTATATGCCATATATATATATTTTTTTAAATGTTTTTACTCTTAAACAGGGAAAAAGATAAGGGGAGTCATGATATAGATCATAGTGAATGAGAAAGCCTCTATTTAAGAGGTATATTGGTGCTATTGCTGCTAAAAATAAGAGAATTTATTATGTTAGACAAATATAAGATTCTCTTTTCTTCCTGTATCTCAGGTTGTACCGCTCTGTTTTTGGCCCTTCCCCTCCTCCTTACCTCAGCACTTTTAAGTCCAAGGATAAAATGGAAAGTGTACTAGACCTAAAAGAATGCAGTAAGACAGTTTCTGCCCTTTGCCCCCTTGATTCATACCAGATCATGAATTAGAATTTGTTTTTAATCTGCAGTTTTAAATCTGTTTTTACCAGTGGATCTGATCAAGTATCAGAAATACTGTCTGTAAATATTTTCTTCTTTGCTATTTTGTTTGTAGAGCCAATAATTATTTTATTTCCTATTTAATAACTTCATTGTTTTAAACTTTTCTAGTTGGAGAAAATTCAAAAAGAGAAAGCCCTTCTCCAGGAGCTGGAAGATTTGGAATTGGGTGTTTAAAGATTCACAGCATAGCGTGTTGATTAGCAGAAATTAGTGAAAACACATCTTCTGCTAAGTTCATTGGTCTATGCAAAATATTCATGCGCCTACATTTAACATCCATGATTCTGTATATGTGTGAAATTACTTAATAATGCCAATTACAATTGATTTTTGTATCCTGCATCTTATATCATGTTAACATATGATATAAAAAAGAGACACATGAATTTTCTAGCTAAGTGAAACAGATTGAAAGACAATGTCATTGTTTTTTAGTAGGGGGCAGTATTTACCCTATACATGAATAAAGACATTTTAAATTTAATCAACTTCAGCTTTGTTGTAAGTTTCTCACTCAAGACATCCTTTATTAATTTAGAAGGCAAGTTTGGGAAAGTAGTCCTTTGAATATATAATACAGTTTTCTTGATCAAAACTTTAAAGAAATCCTTAAAAATCAGGTTTAGTAAATGTCTTAAGTTGTTTATAATATTTGTATTATTTGAAGTAAAGTTTTTCTTAGTTCTAAAGTAAATGTAGACTTTAAAAATAGAAAATAGTAAAACATGTTCTTTTCATATTTCAAATAATACCTAGTGATCTGAGAATGAGGTGAATACCATCCAGACATGAACTGTGACTGTTTTGGTTGTCTTTTCATATGAAAAAAGATATAATGGTAATCCAATACATTTGACTAGCAAAATCAATTCATATTTGGTTTTGAAGTCTATTACAATTACTTGTATTCATCAGGTTTACATTTGAAGTAGGCTTTCATTTTCCAGAACTAATATTTAAACTGATAGGTAGAGAATCCAGAAACACCTTGAGAGACACACAGATAACTGAGTTTATTGATTCACCACAGTTTTTACTAAGATTTGGTAAAGATCTAATGCATTAAATTTGAGTGGTATTTTTTAAATATTTTGTGTGCGTGTGTGTGTATGTGTGCACATGCACATATATACTCACATACTTACATTTGCTTTTCAACCCTAATTTGTTTCTGATAATATTAACTGGCACAAATAGATTACTTTTATAATATATTACTTTAAAATTATTTTTTATGAAATATTAAGTAAAGCATTCTGAAACTGCAATTTTTCTTTGTTTGGTGGCCTAACAATTGTTTTAATTCCTATTTATAGCACAGTTTATAGTAAATGTATTAATCATTTTTAAAATAGTTATCTGAGAGGTAGTATCATTAAGCTTTTTGTTTTAGTTAGGTGTTTTTTTAATTTCTCTAGGGTCACTATTCCTACCAAAATTCTTTTTTTTTTTTTCCCCAGAAAGTTATCTGTAATGTCCATGCTAAATAAATAACATTCACGCACATACAAGAATCCAAGGTCAATGAGGAAGTGGATCAACTACTAAAATTCTTACACATTTTTTTCTTTATTTCTGTAGTGATTTAAACCACTTAATTCCTTACAGAGAATTTCTGAGCACACATCAATATAAAAATCACTGAGGTGTTCTTTGACTACCCATTTTGTTTAGTTTTTATTTTAAATATATTATTCTCAGGGAGTAACAGTAAGTTGATCCACATAAAAAAGAGTGTATGGTGCCCTGGCTGGTGTGGCTCAGTGTACTGAGCACCAGCCTGCAAACCAGGAGATCGCTGGTTCTATTCCCAGTGAGGGCACATACCTGGGTTGCTGACCGGGTCCCTAGTTGGGGTCATGTGAGAGACAACTAGTCAATGTATGTTTCTCTCTCACATCAGTGTTTCTCTCCCTCTCTTTCTCCCTCCCTTCCCTTCTCTCTAAAAAAATAAATAGCCCTGGCTGGTGTGGCTCAATGGATTGAGTGCCAGCCTGCAAACCAAAGGGTCATTAGTTCAATTCCCAGTCTAGGACACATGCCTTGGTTGTAGGCCAAGTCTCCAGTAAGGGGTGCAAGAGGCAACCACACGCTTGCATTTCTTTCCCTCTCTTTCTCCTTCTCTTCCCCTCTCTAAAAATAAATTAATTAATTAAATCTTTAAAAAAAAAGAGTGTATGGGCTTGAAATGAGAGTTAAAATACAGTCTCCTCTTACCTGGGGATGATACATTCCAAGACCCCCAGTGGATGCCTGAAACTGCAGATAGTACCAAAACCTACATATATTATGTATCTTTCTATACATACCTATGATAAAGTTTAATTACAAATTAGGCACAGTAAGAGATTAACAACAATAATAAAGTAAAACAGTTATAACTATACTGGAATAAAAGTTACATGAATATGGTCTCTCTCTCTCTCTCTCTGATAACCAATCTGTATTATTGTATTATCTGTATTATTGTATTTGATTTGCTAGTAGTATTTTGTTTAGGATTTTTGCATCTATGTTGATCAGAGTTATTGGCTTATAATTTTCTTTTTGTGTGTTGTCCTTGTCTGGTTTTGGTATCAAGGTAATGTTGGCCTTGGAAAATGAGGGGGAGTATTCCCTCTGCAATTTTTCTGTAAGAGGTTGAAAAGAATTGATATAAAATATTTTTTGAATGTTTGGTAGAATTCATCGATGAAGCCATCTGGTCCTGGACTTTTTTGGTGGGGAAAGTTTTTGATTGCTGTTTCAATTTTCTTGCTAGTGATAAATCTAGGTTTTCCACTTCTTCATGATTTAATTTAGGAAGGTTGTATATTTCTGAGACTTTTTCCATTTCTTCTGTTACTGAATTTGGTATCATGTAGTCTTTCACAGCATTCTTGCATAGTTCTTTGTATTTCTTTTGTGTCCATGGTAACTTCTCCACTTTCCTTTCTGATCCTATTGGAATCTTGTCTCTTTTCTCCTTAATGAGTTTAGCTAGAGGTATGTCCATTTTTTTCTTTTTTTTCAAAGAACCAGCTCTTGGTTTCATTATTTTTTCTGTTGCCTTTTTGTTCTATATTCATTTATTTCTGCTCTGATTTTTTTTACTTCCTTTCTTCTACTAACTTTGGGCTTCATTCTTTTCTGGTTCTTTAAGGTGTAATGTTAGGTAGTTTAAGGAGGATTTTTCTTGTTTATTAATGTAGGCTGGTAAAGCTGTGCATTTCCCTCTTAATACTGCTTTTACTATATCTTAAAATTGTTGGTGTGCCATGTTTCATTTTCATTTGTGTCTGTGGGTTTTTTTGGATATCTTATATCTCCAATAGTTTTCTCAGTAGCATGTTGTATAATCTCCAGATTTATGATGTCCCCAGCTTTCTTCTTATACCTAATTTACAGTTTTTTATTGTTATGGTTGGAAAATATGCTTGGTCTTACTTCAGCTTAATTTATTGAGACTAGTTTTGTGCCCCAATGTATGGTCTGTACTTGAGAATGTTCAATGTGTACTTGAAAAGAATTTATATTTTGGTATGAAAAGTTCTATCAATATCAATTAAGTCAGTTTAGTCTAATGTATCATTTAAGGCCTATATTGCCTTACTGACTTTCTGTCTGTTGTTGTGAGTGGGGTATTCTGGTCCCTTACTATAATTGTATCTTTATCATTTTCTTTCTATATGTCTGTTAGTAATTGCTGTATATATTTTGGTGCTCTTGGGTTGGGTACATGTATGTTAGTAAGTGTTATCTCTTCCAGTTGAATTGTTTCCTCTATCATAAAATGTCCATCTTTGTCTTTTACTAGCTTTTTTATCTTGCAGTCTATTTTGTCCGATGTGAGTACTGCTACACCTGCTTTTCTCAGGATGGTAGGTGTCTCCTCTGTAACCACTTTGTCTCAGTTGCAGGACACCACTAGTGGGGCAATGTGGCGAATGGTGGAGAATCAGCATTGTAAGGTCCAAGTGCCACCTCTATTTTACTAATTGCCGCTGGCCCCACTGTGTGTTTGAAGGTGTCTCCATGGTCTCTACCAGGCTCTTTCATGATGGGTGGATGAGGGGACACAGGTTCATGATTTTGTGGTTCTGCCCATTTGCCAGCCATGGCTGTTTAAGGCATGTCATCCTTCTCTGCCTGTCTCTGTCAGGATGGATGTGGCTAAGAAGACAAGTTCATGATCTTGTAGCTCCACCCTCCTGACAGCACTGGCTGTTAGCACTGCTGTGCTGTTTGGGGTGTCTCAGCTTTCTTTACCAACTTCTGCCAGGATGGGTGGGGCAGCGGAGACAAGTTTGCAGTCTCATGGTTCTACCCCCTGCCAGCAATGGGTGTTGGCACTGCTGGACTGGTTAAGGCTTACCAGCCACTTCTACCAGGGCCTGCTGCAGTGGGGCATGGGGAAGGGAGGTGCTTTCTCCAGGGGAACATTGCTTCTGCCCCTGTTAGATTCCAGGCTGTAGTGTGAAGGCTGCAGCCCAACTTCTTCACTGCTACCGCACTCCCTGGAGCACTGATGGGCCCTGAACTGAGTCTGCGGCCATCATCCCTGTCTTTTTACCCATCCTGCCTCCCCTACTCCAATCTTCTGCATCTTCAGACATCTTTGCAGTTCTTTCAGGTATTTTTGTGTGTTGAGCAGGGAATACTATGTTGAGTTACAGTTGACTTGTAAATTGAAGGGCAGAAACCAAGGCATCTCCTCAATACTAAATTTATAAGATTAATGGTTCTTATTTCAAGCATTAGCACTACCTTTCTTTTTTTCATTGTCCAGTCATTTGAGTAAAATGTAATGATATGTTAGATACAAATAGATGATTGAGCACATACTGGTTAATTGACTGAGAAGGCAGCAAATGTTGGTTGTGAGGTAGCAGCACTATGTGATGGCTCAAAATGTTCATCTGTTGGGGTACTTAAATATGAAATTGCACAAGATAGGTAAGTTTGGGCATCTTATGAATTGAATGTTTGTGTCCCCCAAAATTCATGTTGAAGCCCTAAACCTCAATGTGATGGTATTTGGAGATAGAGACTTGGAGAGGTAATTAGGGTTACATGAAATTATGAGGATGAGCTATCATCATGGAATTGGTGCCCTTATAAGAGGAGACACCAGAAAGCTTGCTCTCTTTCTCTGTCATGTGAGGACGTAGTGAAAATGCAGTTGTGTGCAAGCCAGGAAGAGATGTCTCACTGGAACCTCACTGTGCAGCCACCCTGATCTTGGACTTCCAGCCTTTACAATTGTGAGAAAAGCAATTTCTGTTGTTTGAGACAGCCAGCCTATGATATTTTGTAATGGCATCCTAAGCAGACTAATACAGGATGGGTGTATAAATTTCAGGTTGTTTAAAAGCCAAGGACAGCCAATTAACCATAAGACTTCATGGAAAAAAAAAAAACACTTAAGATTTAACATGTATCTGTTGGGGATATTCTATATAGGAAAAATGTTTGCTTTGCTTATGGTTTATCACATTTAGCTGCCTGGTTGGCAGCTAAAGGGACAGACCCAGTCCAGACAGACTCTAACATTTGGACTTTCCTTCCATATAAACAAACAGTGATGAAAATATTTACAATCCTGTTTTTTTCTCTCTTATTTGTGTGTCATTATAAATTTTTTATTCTGCCACTGCAGTGAAGTTATATCAGGTAATTTATCTTTCATTGTAAACTCAGTGAAAGTAGGAACGGCAACACCATCAACTTTTTAGCCTTCCTCAGCTTCAATTGAGTAGCTAGGACAAAATCATTTGCTTCGAAGACATGCCCACTGGCTTTGTATGTTAAAAAAAAGTAGCTAAGAGAGAGAAAGCAAAAGAACTGGAACTGAAAGAGTGAAATAAAAAGCAGAGGTGAAGAAAGAAAAGAAAGATAAGTCAAAGGAAGACGACAGAAAGAGGTGTAGTATTGCGGAGAACTTTGTATATCCTTTTGACCCAAATAATTTACCTCCAGAATTTGTCCTAAGAATGTGTGTAAAACTATACTCAAGAAATCTGTATCCTAGTAATGTTGACAGCAGTAAATTATTTGAATTATAGAATGGAATTCCATGCAGCCTTTTTTTTTTTTTTTTTTTTAATGATACTGTAGACCAGGGCTCAACAAACAACAGCCCTTAGGTTAAATCCTGTGCAGCACAGATTAGTTTTTACATTTTTAAATGGTTGAAGAATCAACAGTTACTTGGTGATGTAAAAACTGAAATTCCGATTTCTGTGCCCTTAAAAAAGTTTTATTAGAATACAGCCAATAGCTGTTCTCAGGCTTCAACTGCAGAGTTGAATAACTGCGACAGACAGACCATCTGCCTTGCAAACTCTAAATCATTATTCTCTGGCTCTTTACAGAAAAGGTTTGCTAACCCCTACTGTATAGGAATACAAAATAACAAGGAAATAATCATAAAGTTATTTTGCTTCTTATATTCACTATATAAATTCCTAGAAGTGGAATCACTGGGTAATGTCATACTAAGAATTTTAAATGCTCCTTTATTATTTTTTCTTTACCAACCTTTGACTCAATCATTTTTCACATTTGGTACTCTTATTCTGAGACTATTGTTTTTATTTAATGGAAGTATGATCAAATTGCTTAGGTGAGTGTGCAGATTGGCATTTTAAGGCCTAAACTGTTCTGGGGGGTTTGGGGGTTTTTTTGGTTTTTTGTTTTTTAAATAATGCCCTGGCCAATGTGACTCAGTTGGTTGGAGCATTGTCCCAAAACCGAAAGGTTGTGGGTTCAATTCCTGTTCAGGGAACATGCCTAGGTTGTGGGTTCAATCTCTGGTCCAGGTGCATAGGATCCCCAGTCCGAACACCTACAGGAGGCAACCAATCGATGTTTCTCCCTCACATCAGTGTTTGTCTCCTTCTCCCTCTAAAAACAATGCAAGTGTCCTCAGGTGAGGATTAATTTAAAAAAAAAAAAAGGAAGGTAAAAGGTGAAGCAATCAAGCCCCCTTCCCCGCAAAAAAATAATTGTACACACAGACAACAGTGTGGTGATTACCAGAGGGTAAGTGGAGGAGGGAGGTAGAAGAGGGTAAAGGGATAAATGGTGACCAAAGGAGACTTGACTTGGGGTGGTGAACACAATACAATACACAGACAATGAATTACAGAATTGTACAGCTGAAACCTATGTGATTTTATTAACCTATGTCACCCCAGTGAATTCAATAAAAAACAGAAATAAGGTAATAAGCCAGGTTGGTTTTTACATAGATTGAAACATTTAAACATTTATTGCTTAAAAAATTAATGAAAGAAATTTATGGGCCAAACAGCTTCAGATAAAATTTTACATCATTTTTGAAAAACTAAATTTGCACCTCCTAAATTTATATCCCCTGCCAAGTAAAAAATAGCATACAAGTTTCAAAAGAAATTTTATATCAAAGTCTGAAACATGAAAAAAGTAAGATGTTCATTGTTCCAAAATTAAATTGAAAGGTGAGTATGTTATTTATTCTTGGCTCTTCAGCTATCTATTAACGGTCCATTAACGGCCACAGTCCTGCTGAGACTGCAGGCCTCCATCCTGCAGGTGTCCATCCCAGGCCCCAGCAATAAGATTGCCACTCCTCAGACAGCTCAACGCTGCAGAGTCTGTAAGGTAGGTGTCAGCATGGATGCTGCTGCAGGTGTGGAGTCCTGTTTACACTGAAGGCCACTCCTGAAAGGGGGCTGACCACCTACTCTAGTTACATGAGTTGCTGCTTCCTAGCCCTCTCTCTCCTCTTTATATTGATTTATTTGGTTGTTGGAGCCTCTCTAGGAATTCACCAGCTCCTGTCTTCACCTTTTTCCTGGTATATTGTGGAATTGATGGGGAAACTAATTAGTATGTTTCCATCTACTTTCTGTTTCTAGAATTTCTAGTCTGCAGTCAAATTGCCTTCTTTCCAATGTTGTGATAGACTCATTGCTTCTAACACTTTCCTGTCATTTCTCTGAGATGCTGAGAAAGGAGAGAGAAATGCATGTACTTATTTTGCTATCTTAAATTGGGAATCAGAAAAACACACTTCTAATTTTTTAATATTTTATTTATCTTTATATTTTGTATTTGTCTTTGCTACTATTTATATTTTTCATATTTCTCTTTTTTAAAATTGTTCAAGTACAGTTGTCTCCATTTCCCCCACCACCACCCCAGCCATCCTCATCGCCCACGCTTAATCCTACCCCCCCTTTGGCTTCATCCATGTGTCCTTTATATATTTTCCTTGATGACCCTTCCCCCTTTGCCCCCCATTGTCCCCTCCCACCTCCCCTCTGGTTACTGTCAGTTTGTTCTTTATTTCCATGTCTCTGGTTATATTTTGCTTGCTTATTTGTTTTGTTGATTAGGTTCCACTTATAGGTGAGGTCATATGGTATTTGTCTTTCACTGCCTGTCCTGTTTCACTGAGAGTGATGCTCTCCAGTTCCATCCATGCTGTGTGAAGGGTAGGAGCTCTTTCTTTCTACTGCATAGTGTTCCATTTAAAACTTGGTATAATTTTTGTGTGTTGCATAATAATAATTGAAGTTATTGTCAAACTCAGAGAAACAAATTCTATTTTGTCTGATATAAGTATTGTTATCCAAGGTTTTGTTTGTTTGCATTTTTATAAAATAGCTAGGGCAAGGGATATAAAGGAAACATATAACAAATGGGACTACATCAAACTGAAATGTTTCTGCACAGCTAAAGAAAACATCAACAAAATGGAAAAGAAACCAACCATAAAGGAAGACATATTTGCCAAAGATACCTCAGACAAGGGTTTGATCTCCAAAATATATAAACTCACATGACTCTACTCCAGGAAGACAACCCAATAAAAAAATGGGCAAAGAACCTGACACTTCTCCAAGTGTCATACAGAGGACCCAGAGGCATCTGAAAGGATACTCAGCATCACTAGACATCAGAGAGATTCAAATTAAAACCACAATGAGATACCACTTCACACCGGTCAGAATGGCCATTATACCAAATCAGCACAAGTGCTAGTGAGGTGGTAGAGAAAAGAGAACCCTAGTACACTCTTAGTGGGAATATCTTTATCTTTTAAATAAATTTGATAATTGAAAGCATTTAATAGGTTTACCCAAAACCATTTCTGATATGACCACTAGAGGAACCCAAAGATCAGGGTATAGTATAGGAGAATTAATAAGGAATTAGAAATTTTAGAACATATCTGGAAAATACCTGTACATGTATGTTCACTCACTTAAAACTTGCCAATATAGTAGCCTGCAATGCTACTCTATTTTGGTTGCCAAATTTCTTTTGTGTGTGTGTTTTTGTTCTTTTTTGCCAAACTTCTTGAATTAACCCTCTTTAGCCCCTTAACCATAAGACTTATTCCTATGCTTAGTCTGAGTTCTGTCAACGATCTCCTATAGGCTACAAATGAGCCATGTCTGGAGAGTTTGTAGGTTAACCGTTTACAAAATGGAATGCGTTCCCCCATACAGATAATAATAGAAGTGGTTATTAGTGCTGGGGTGAGCCCATAAAAACCTTAAACAGAAGTATGGGTAGATTAATTTTTTAAGCTTAAAAATTAATTTTCAAAAATTAATGCCAGAATAAGAAATATAAGAAAATAGAATGAGTTCTCTTTTTTAAAGTTTGAATGCTAACTTTTATTTAAGAAGTCTTAAGGAAATAGAACAAGAGAATTTTTAGGAGATTCCTGAGGAGGATTTTGGTCATTTTTGTGTGTGTTAGATACAAGTTCTTTACTACATACATATAAACTTCTTTTCTCTTTCCCTGGATATAAATTTTCACTATTCTTTCTTTTAACTTAACCATAATTGAGGTTGTTTAGTGTTTGCAAATAAAATTAAGAGAGAAAGGAGAGAGATTTTCCTAAGATCATTAAGCAAAATATAGAAACGAGTGAAAGGGAAAAGGGCGGTACAGAAAAAAGGTGATACATGAGATGGGCAGAGAAAGAGGGAAAGAAAAGGAGAAATGAAGGACATTAGAACTGGGTTGGAGCATTATGCCAAGGGTACCATCTCTGCTCCTGTTTGCGCTGGGGAGGAATGGAGGAATGGTGAACGCTCTTCAAAGAAGAAAGAAGTACTCTATAACCCAGGAAGAGTTGCAAATCAGACACTTGGCAATACCTCCACAAATCTCTTAAGAATTTTCTTTTCAAAGAAAAGACATCTGTATTTTTTAAAGTTAGAAGTCTCACAAAGCAGACTTCTTGCATTTACACTCTCAGGCAAAATTTCTTCTAGGCGCAATTTCGTTTATTTCTCTATGTTCACTTGAAGCTAAACAGGTCAAATTCCAGAACTGGGATATCACCAGAGAAAAGCTTTTATTGTGTCCAGCCTGTTTTGTTTTTGCATCCTCACCCCCACCACTTCCCTGCGGGAACATCTGCCCCGCACTGGAGAAACCGGAAGTCTCTGGTTTGTGCTTCCTCCAACCTAGTTCCCAATCATATAATAAAGAAAATCTTTTCACACTTAATGCTTGAAATAATACATTTGGACCACAAAATTAAAGCAGACATTTGCATTGTAAACACTGGCAATGAAATTCTTTCTCAAGGAATTTAGACAGAGGGTTTGGTAATATTAACTGTAGTAGAGAAGGGCCCAGTTGTGGAGCCCAGTGAAAAAATAAAAATGTGGTTTCTTACTCAAAAATGAAAAGCTTTAAGATGGTGACAGCAAAGCATTAAACCAAGTGCAGTGCCCTTCTAAGCACATGGCACTGTGCAACTGCACAGGTTGCCTACACATGAACCTAACCTTGCGTAGAAGCTACTGGAATTCCAACTACTAATCTTAAAGAAGAGTCTTTACTTTGTTTCCAGACATCCCCCAGGTCCCTGGAGGAGGAAGAGGTAATGGCTGATCCTAACCATAGCTCAGTTGGGAACTGTTAAGGAAAGGGAAGTTTTAAAACTATTTATTGATTGATTGATTGATTTTAGAGAAAGGAGGAGAGAGAAAGAGAGAGAAACAACAATTTGTTATTCCACTGATTTATGTATTCATTGGTTGATTTTTGTTATGTGCCCTCACCAGGGATTCAACCTGCAACCTTGGTGTGTCAGGACAATGCTCTAACCAACTGAGCTACCCAGCCAGGATATTTTTTTTTTAATAGGACTTTTAGGCTCACAGCAAAATGGAACTGAAGGTACAGACTTCCTGAGGCAGGAGAGTGAGAAGCTAGGAAAATTTCTTGGCAAGTGGAATGGAAAAACTGAGACAGATACCTGAACACACTGGCCAAGCAATTTACAGCCAGATGCAGAAGTTCACCTCCCTAAAGATAACTTCTGGGCCTCGGTTGTATTTCAGCTCCAGGCTCAGGAAAGCAGCAAGACCAGGTAGGTGGCACCAGGACCAGCTACAGTGACTAGTGGTGTTGACCCTGACAGAGCACGTGTGGAAAATTGATGAATAGTTTCCTAAAACCCTCCCCTGAGAATTATCCTAAGATTCCCACTACAAGAGAGATTAGAGCCCTCAAGACAGGACCCAGCATCTGCTTTTCCTCCTAGGAGCACCCCTACTCCATCCCCTTCTCTTTCCATACAGGCATTCATCTCCTAAAATCAAAGCTACCCCACAAGACTTGGAACCAGGGAGCGATGGGCAGCAGCAGCTTGTCCCAGACTAACCCCTGAACTTGTCTCCAAGGCCCCTTTTTTCTGATTTCTCAGTGGGTCAAAGTAGCCCCACCTAGGCTCTCTTGTTTCTTCTGTGCTGAGCCCTTCCTTGTTTCACTGTCCCCAGCTTTAATAAATGTACCCTCATAGTCACCTGGATTTGTGTTGTGAAATCTTTCCTACATGAAGTCAAGAACACACAGACTGCCACCTGGCCCAAGAACACTCAGGGCCAGGCCCCTGTCCCCACACAAGCACAGTCTCCCCCATTATCAACACCCCCCACAAAGTAGTATATTTGTTACAATTGATGGAAAACAAAAATTCAACCAAGTAAATTTGAAGATCTAATTGGCTTTATTAAATAATTCATGAATCGGGAGCATCCCATCTAGCAACTGGAAGGGTGCTCCAAGAGATTGTACAAAATGGAAGGTTTTTATACAAACAAAGTTGAGGCAAGGGAGATACTAACAAAAAGAAAGAAAGAAAAGAGAAAAAAGAAAAAAGAAAATGGATTCTGTGGGTGCTTAAATGTCTTTTTTTAGGGAAAGAAAAAGGGAACAGTTTTCATGCAGATTGCCTCTTTCTTTGGGGGTGGGGGATATGGAGACAGACCAGGGAACAGACTACTTTACTGGTGCTTAACCAGAAAATTCCAGACTAATTATTTAAGATTATATTTCTGGGAGAGGTTGAAAATGCAATTAAATCAGCTATTAAATCTAAATTTGGTATCATAGGCTTTAGCACAAGTGATATCACTTTGGGCCTGTGGTTTTAACAGAACTGATGAACCTACCTTGACACATTGTCATCATCTGACATCCACTCTCACCCAAAATGTGCATTAGGGTTCACTCCTGGTGGTGTACAGTGTCTGGGTTTGGACAAATGTATAATGGTGTGTATTCATCATTATTCTACAGTGCAGTTTCACCACCCTGAACATTCTTTGTGCTCTCCCCCAGTCATCTCCCCACCCTCACTCCTAACTCCTGGCAGCCACTGATCTTACAGTGTCCATGCTTTTGCCTTTTGCAGAATGAATCATGCAGTATGTAGCCTTTTCGGATTGGCTTCTTTCACTTAGACAATACAAATTTAAGGTTCCTCCATGTCTTGCAGTAGTCTGGTAGCTCATTTCTTTTTAGTGCTGTTATTTCATTGTCTAGATGTACTACAGTTTATCCTTTGACCTACTGAAGGACAACTTGCTTGCTTCCAAGGTCTGGCAATTGTGAATAAAGCTGCTCTAAACATCTGGGCTGTTTTATAAACATAATTTTTATCCTAGGCCTTCAGGGGCGAAGAGTATGCCACCAAAATATGCCTTTTGGTATATGGATTGTTTTAAGCAACAAAAGACTCAGAAAGCAACTTTGACCTTCCCTCTAACTGCCTAAGAGAGTTTAGATAGAGGACCTGCTCCAGGAAGGGAGCTGTTGTCACAGATAATTGTAGCTCAATATGAACTGAGTGTGATAGATAGGGCAGCACCCAGCAAGACCCACTTGATCAAAGGCCTCTCTGCGTCCCACTGTTAAAGATGCCCAGCAAACATTTACTTACCAAACATTTGCTTTTCTATCTCCATGTGAATTGCCTTCCTGTTCTTTGAGTCCAAAACCACAGCCCCTCACCCTCTTCTCCTTAGCTCAAGATGGCATATAAGCCATAACTGCCCAATCTGTCCTCGAGTCTCATGTTTTTATGGAACCTCCATATGTACATATATAATAAATTTGGTCATTTTCTTTTGTCAATCTGTCTCAAGTTGACTTGATTATTAGTCCAGCCAGAAGAATTTAATAGAAGGGTAGAAGAAAAATTATTTTTAACTACCCCAGCCTTTTCTCCTCGGCCCCTTGCCCCATGTCCTTCCTGAGGTCTGGACTTGATTCTGAGCTTGCTGACCTGAACAGCTTGTTAGCCAAGATTGTATTGCAACAGAAAAAAATCACCATTTGTGCTGCCTGTCACACCACAAAGAATAAGTAGAGACAATAATTGAATCTTTATAGGCACTTTATTCAGATGGCTGGTGATCTGAGAAGACAGTGGGTTATGTACCCTAAAAACCATTTTAACATCTCAGCTCAAGCCAACCTTTTTGTAAGGAGAAAAAAAGTGTAGGTAGGGGGTGCAAATTCTGGGAAAAGGTTAGTAAGATAAAAGTTGAAGTCCTGAGATTCCAGCAATTCTTTATCTGCATCTGGACATTCCCTCCCTGGAGCACAAAGGCTCAGGTATCATCTTGATCATTTGCAGTCCTTTTGGGGCACAAAGGTTGAATTGCCTCTGGGCCCCCTGGAGTCAGTTAGGCCCGGTCCTACATTCCAGTTCCTGGAACAACAGGTTTCTATATGCATTAATCACCAAGCCTACTAACTATATGACCAAAGCTAAAAGTTTCTAACTCTTGGAGTTTCCCCCATCATTCCCCACTGTTAGTCTTGACTATCTTATTTCTAAGAGATTAGTTTCATATGGAAGTAGTAATTTTGTTGTTGAGCATGTATCTTAGCTTTAGAAAGTCTCAGGGGGGCTTAGGAATACACTTAAATGCAGATCCACATGAGGGGGCACATTGTATGCAATGACAAGCTATGACACTGAAAAAGACAAAAAGAATGAAAACAACAAATGCCTCTCTAAGACCAGAAATACTAGGCAGCCAGGAGGTCAGTTTAGACAAATTAATACCAAAGAGCCTCTCTCTTTGTTTATCTTGAACACTACTTCATTTACTTGCTTTACTTTGTGCTCTATGAACTGTGAATTACCAGTCAGGTTGAAACAGCAGAGTCCTTTAAATTCTTCACGTCCATGATTGTCTTAAAAGAAGGTAGTCTATAGCTGCATGATATTCTAATACTGCTTCCCTAACTTGTCCTAGTTCTTGACTGATGGAGCTAATGGCTTCACAGGTGGCATTCAGAGCTTTTACCATAGCGTAGGCTAATCTACCTATTTCTATTTTTTTCATCTATTTATTTCTATATTCAAAAAAGTTATCAAGACTGGTGTTACAATTATCATAAAAGATATATATTCAGCAGGGCTAAAAAGGTGCAAATCACCGTTACAATCAGGTGCAAGAGAGAGTTCCCATTGAGACAGAGCCAGGAGGGGCTTCTGAGGTATAAACACCATTAATCTTCTCAGAGAGCGTGGTCCCACAGAACAGTTTGTTGGAACATAGGAATAAACAGTCCTTCCACATATTGGAAACCATCCTTTAGGCAATTTGAGGTAACCAAAGGCATAAAATACATCAGTGGTGGTGGTATAATTTATTTCCATATCCACTGAAAGCATAAAGAAATTTTTAGCACAGTTGATAAAAGTTGTACATTCTCTATCTGGAGCTACATTAGTGATTTTAAGGAAAACACTTCCCCATCCTTTAGAGTTACCACAGGCCCCCAATTTTAATAATGGATTAGGTTATGGTCTTACTGATATTTGAAACAAAGTATAATTTTGAAGGCTCTTCAGGGGAGTAAAAACACCACTAGACATGAAGTGAAAATTTGTTCAACATAGGTTCCTCTCACAAGACAAAAGTCAGAGAGGTTTAGAACACTTTTTGCTAAATATATCTAAATATTTTCATCGTTTTGAAAGGAACAAGTACCCTATAACATGGGGTTAAACAAAAAGTAATGAAAAGAATATGTCATTGTCTTCTAAAGATGACTTTCAGGTCTTCTTTATTATTATTATTATATTTTATTGACTATGCTTTTACAGTTGTCTTGATTTTTCCCCCTTTATCCTCCCTCTAACCACCACCCCGATTCCCTCAGGCAACCCCCCAACCATTGTTCATGTCCATTGGCCATGTGTGTAAGTTCTTTGGCTACTCCATTTCCTATATTGTGCTTTCATCTCCATGGCTATTCTGTAACTATCTGTTTGTACTTCTTAATGTCCTCACCTCATCACCCATTCTCCCTGACCCCCTTCCATCTGGCAACCATCAAAATACTCTCTGTATCCATGATTCTGTCTCTGTTCTTCTTGTTTGCTTAGTTTGTTTTTTAGATTCAATTGTTGATAGATTTGTTTTATTTGCTATTTTATTGTTTGTAGTTTCTATCTTATTTTTCTTAAATAATTCCCTTTAACAATTTTTATAATAATGGTTTGGTGTGGATGAACTGCTTTAGTTTTTTCTTGTCTGGGAAGCTCTTTATCTGCCTTTTGATTCTAAATGATAGCTTTGCTGAATAGAACAATCCTGACAGTAGGCTCCCACTTTTCATGATTTTGCATACTTCTTGCCAATCCTTTCTAGCCTGCAAAGTTTCTTTGGAGAAATCAGCTGACAGTCTTATGGGAACTCCCCTGTAGGTAACTCTCTTCTTTTCTCTTGCTTCTTTTAAGATTCTCTCTTTATTTTTAACTCTTTGCCTTTTAATTATGATGTGTCTTGGAGTGGGCCTCTTTACATCCATCTTGTTAGGGACTTTCTGTACCTCCTGGATGTGCATGTCTATTTCCCTCACCAAATAAGGGAAGTTTTCTTTCATTAATTTTTCAAATAGATTTCCAATTTCTTGCTCTTTCTCTTCTACTTCTGGCACTCCTATGATGCAAATGTTGGACTTCTTAAAGTTGGCCCAGAGGCTGCTTATACTATCTTTATTTTTTTGGATTCTTTTTTCTTCTTATTGTTCTGATTTGTTGTTTTTTGCTTCCTTATGTTACAAATCATTGGTTTGATTCTCAGCTTCATCCATTCTACTGTTGTTTCTCTGTAAATTGTTCTTTATTTCAATTAGTGTATCCTTTTTTTCTGACTGGATCTTTTTTATGCTGCTGGGGTCCTCAATAAGCTCCTTGAGCATCTTTATAAGCAGTGTTTTGAACTCTGTATCTGATAGATTGCTTATCCCCATTTTGTTTAGCTTTTTATTCTGGAGTTTTGATCTGTTCTTTCATTTGGGCAATGTTTCTTTATCTCCTCACTTTGGCAGCCTCCCTGTGTTTATTTCTGTGTATTAGGTAGAGCTGCTTTGACTCTGTATCTTGGTAGTGTGGCCTAATGTAGTAGGTGTCCTGTAGGGTCCAGTGGCACAGCCTCCCCTATCACCCAAGCTGGATACTCGAGGTGCACCCTTCATGTGGGCTGAGTACACCTTCCTCTTATAGTTGAGCCTTGGTTGTATTGGCAGAGCAATGGGAGGGATTTTCTCAGGCCAGTCAGCTGCAAGGTCTGGCTGTAATCACTTACCACCAACCTCCCTCCTCCATGGAGAATCAGCTGTACAGGGGCATGGTGGTGGTGCTCTGACATGATCTGTAGCAGTCCACTTTGTATGCAATCCCTGGCATTTCCTGGCAAATTCCAGGACATGAGAGCTGCAGTTTAATATAGGAGGTTAGTGAGTTCTCTTCCATAGTGAATGGCCTCATGCATCTGCTTCATGGCTGTTTCTACCAAATGTTCAGGAAGCAGTATAACTCCTTTCTTATTCTTTCTCCATCTGCTATCAGGACCTCCTTCATCAAAACCCCAACTCTCAGCTTTCTCTAAGTCTGCAGTCAAATATTCAATGTCCAATTGTGACAAGTCTAGGACAGGTACGAAAGGCATTATAAATGTTTCTTTAGCAGCCTCTTTTGCTGCTTAATCAGCCAAGTTGTTTTCTCTGGCCACTTCAGCGTCCTCTTTCTGATGCCAAGGGCAGTGCATAACTGCCACCTGTAAAGGTACCTGGACAGTTCTAATAATTTTAAAATTTCTGCTATATGCATAATCTCCTTTTGTTGGTAGTTATCGTCCTCTTTCCTTCTAAATGGAGCTATGTACATGCAAAATTAGGAAAGTGTAGCTCAAGTTGGAATACACATGCACTCTTCTTTTGTGCAACAATTCCAGTGCCTTTGTCAATGAAGTCAGCTCAGCTTTCTGAGCAGAGGTTCCTTGTGACAAGGCCTTGGCCTCCACTATTCCTTCAAGAATCAAAACTGTATATCTAGTCTTCCTGTTTCCTGTGTCCACAAAACTGCTTCTGCCTGCATAGAGAGTCCAGTATGCCTCTTCTAGAGGTTGGTTCTTCTGTAGATCAATTCTGCTAGAATAAACTTCAATTATTTCAGCACAGCTATGCATTGGCATGGCCAAGTCAGGCTCTGGGAGAAGGGAGGCAGGATTTAACGTACAGTTTTGAGGGAGACATTGGGATTGTCAAGAAAAGTTGTTTGGTCCCTGCCCATTCTTCCAGCAGCAAGCCATAAATTTTCTTTTTGCACTAGCCAGATCAACACTTGGTGGAGTGCATAAATGGTGATAGACTGTCCCAAGGAAAACTTTTCAGCTTCCTGTAAAAGCTTGCCAGTGGCTGCCACAGTTCTCAATCAGGCTGGGCACTGTTGGACAATGTGATCTAGTTTCTTTGACAAGTATGTGATGGAATGGGAAATGTCACTAAGTATTTGGGTAAGAACTCTGAGGGCAATGCCCTTCCTTTTATGAGCATACAATTGAAATGGCTTTAGTGGGTTTGGAAGCCCCAAGGCTGGTGCAGAAGCCAGGCATGCCTTCAGGGACTCCAAAGCCTGAGTGAATTCCTTCCTCCATTCTAAAGGGCTATATTCTAGTTCTTTCAGAGCTTCATACAATGATTTAGCAATGAGCCCAAAGTTTGGAATCCAAATGCAGCAGTAGCCTGCCATTCCCAGAAGTTCTCTTAACTGTTTCCTGATATTAAGAACTCTCATTTGAATTATGTTTTCTTTTATGTTAATAATAAGACTCTTTTTTCCAGGTTCAAGCAGGAACCCAAAAAGCTTTACTGTTTTTTGGAAAATCTGGGCCTTCTCCGCTGATACTTTATAGCCACATGATGCCAGATGGCTCAGGGTAGCTATGGTGTTAGTTAAACACTGCTAGAATAATGTCCTGGTAATTAAGAGGGCATCTATATTGTAACAGAGTCCCTCCTTCCAGTTTTACATCTTTTAGGTACTAACTCAGGGTCTCTCCCAAAATTGTGGGGGAGTTCTTGAACTCTTGTGGTAAGACTGTCCAGCAACACTGAGTCTTGACCCGAGATCCAGGTCCTGCCATTCAAAAGCAAACAATGGTTGAGAATTTTGGTCAACTGGGACACAAATAAAAGTCATCTAAGTCCAATATGAATATCAGAGGCTGTCCCCAGGTATACTATTCACCAAAGTGTAAGGATTTCAGTCAGTGGGATGAATGTCCTGTATAATGTCATTTATGGCCCTTATTATATCTTGTGCAAATTGATACTCATTTAAGTGGGGTTTCTTAACAGGCAATATATGGGTATTGTATGTAAAGCAACAGGGCTAAATAAGTCCATATTCTTGAAACTTCTGAATTATTGGGCATATTCTTTCTAGGGTCTCTTTCTGCAAGGGACACTGACTCTTATTGGGAGTCCCTGCCCCTGGTGGGAGGTCAGTTTTTATAGGGGAAGCTCACTTAGCCTTCCCTGGCTTTCCAGCAGCCCACACAATGGGTTTTACCTGATTCTGAATTCCTTGTGGCCAGCGTCACTTTTCTTCTTCTCCCCTCAGTTCCATAAGGAACTGCTGTGGAGGGACATGTAGGCAGAGCTGTTGTTTGTCTGGAGAGAAGGTGGTCTGAGCATGAAGTTTGGACAGCAGGGCCCTTCCCAAAAGAGGTATTGGACACTCAGGAATATGTAAAAATTTATGGCTTAAAACCATATTTTCCACAGCACATTTGAATGGCTTCAGGACAAAGTAGCTTTCAGGGCTCCTAGAATTCCAGTTACAGTTACAGCCTGCTGTGATGACTCAGTTACAGGTCTATTGACCACCGAATGAATATGTTGCTTGGGTATCAATCAAAAAGTCTACAATTTGTCCCCCCTCAGGTTAGTTTTACCTGAGGTTTTGGGAGGTGACTTGTGATGATAGAAACTTTTGCCCCCATTCTTCATCGTTAGAGCTATTTCTTTTTCCCAGCATAATTCTTGAGTTCTCAGACTCGGATTTCCTTTTTCCTCACTTAGGGCACTCATTTTTCCAGCGCCCCTTTCCTTTGCAATACGTGCATTGATCAATGGCAAGCATTTTAGATGGGAGATGGGAGTCTGGTGACTCATGGAATTGCCTTGTAGCCTGTACCAATAAAATAGTGGCCACTTAGGCCCTTTTCTCTACTCTGTTGCTATAAACTTTGAAGGCAATGTCTACTAATTGGGAACGATTTATGCCTATTCCTCCTTCACGTTTTGAGATAAAGGTCATAGTTAACATTCTAATATTTTCAGGGACTTGTGGATCCAAATCAGTATTCTTTCTACAGGCCTGGTAGATTCTTTCAAAAAAAATGGAGAAGTCCTCTGGGGTCTTTTGTTGTACCTCCTGTACTATATTTAGACTTTTCTGCTTAGGGACACCTTTCCTCATTCCCTCAAGGATGCATCTCTTATAATGCTCTAAGAGAGGAAGGTCATTCTCTTTAGGATCCTAGCTGGGTTTGTTTAACATTATTGTCCCAGTAAAGTTAGGAGCTCCATCTGGATTTTCTTGGTGCAGTCTTCAAGCTTCTTCATCTGCCTTATCCAATACCAATACCAACCTCTGCTCATCCCCCATAAGCAAAACATACAGCAAGGCTTGTATGTCTGCCCAATTGGGATGGTGGGTGGCAAAAACTCATGTAACTAAGTCATTTTAATAGGATCATTCCTATAGGAGGATTTGAGTTTTTCCAATGTAACAGATCCAATATAGAAAATTGAATGTGCGCCCAATAATATCCAGCGGTCTGGCCCTCTGGCCCTATTCCCTCTGGAAGTCTTTGCAAAGGGTATTTATTGCCCTGCCCTGGTAGGGGCTTTTCCTCCACCAAATTTGGTTCCCTGATGGGTTTAGGATGGAGAGACCATTTCAGGCTCCCCTCCTCCAACCCCCTCAGCTGAGTAAGGAGGAAGATCCCCCAGGGCTGGAAGAGCTGTGGGAAGCCTGACCATGCTCAAAGCAGCAAAAACATCCTGATCTTCCTGGGCCCTCTCTTCTGAGCTTCTGCTCTCTGCCACAGGCAAAGTCCCTTTTCTCTGGACCATTAATCTATTTCTTTTTAATCTTGCAGCTTTATTATATAAAGTAATAGAGGCCTGTACATAAGGTATTTCATTCCATTTCCCGGATTTTTGACAAAACAACTCTAATTGCCATATAGTATAGTAATTTAAAGACCCTTTCAGTGGCCAGTGCTGTCCTGAGTTCAGATTATACATAAGTCAATTAGTATTACAATAAAAAATCATTTTCTTTTTAGTTATAGGATTTATAAGCATAGGTCGACCAATCAGCCAAAAAGCCAAAATTTGTCACAAAGGGTTATTTCCTGGAATGGAGGTTCTCCTCGCACCCCCCTCTCCTCCTGCCCCACCCCGCCATTCTACCAGACAGAGCTCTGTAATGTCACACAAACCAAACCAGAGGCACCTTAATTCCTGGTGACTGATCTAAATTGTAAACTAGGACTATAATCTTGAACCAGAAAGTGCAGCAATTCAATAGAAAGTGAAGGCGATGGGTCATGCCAAGAGTCAGAGAAGGAGAGTCCCCAAGTGAAATCACTTGACAGCTGCTAGGGAGTCTCCAAATCTGCACCCGGGATTCCCCAGTCCAAGCAGCCAACAGGCCTCTCCACCAAATATCCAGACTTCCAGAGTCCTGAAGCTGTCCCAGAAGGAGTCGCCAGAATATGAAACTGGAAAAGTCAGCGTTTTTGCTGCCTGTCACTACCAGAACCAATAAGTAGAGACAAAAATTAAATATTCATGGGTGCTTTATTCAGATGCTGGTGACCTGTAAAGATAGTCTGTTAGGTACCCTGAAAACCATCTTAACATCATATCTCAAGCTGACCTTTTCATAGGGAGAAGAAAAGAGTAAGTAAAGGGGTTAGAATTCAGGGGACAAGTTGCTGCCTGGTGATTTTCCTGGCATCCCAGCTATTCTTTATCTGCATCCCCATGTTTTCTCCCTGGAGCACAAAGGCTCAGGTTCCATCTTGATCACTTGCAGTCCTCCTCGGCCATATAGTTTGGGTTGCCTCTGGGCCTCCTGGAGTCAGGGTAGGTCTGGTCCTACATTCCAGTTCCTGGAACAACAGGTTTCTATATGCATTAATCATCAAGCCTACTAACCATATAACTAAAGCTAAAAAATTTTAACTCTTGAGTTTTCCCATCAATACATTTGTACAATGACCTCCCAGACACTAACTGCTTACTATCCAAACTTCCAAGTATTGTGTGTTCATAATTCTATGTTTAAAAGTTGGGGATGGAAGTGCAACAGTTCAAAAACCTAAGTCAGGCTTAAGGAAAGAAAGAAGATACATGGCTCTAAGTCAAGGTACTGGTTTATAAACAACAGAAATGGACTCCTTCTAACTTAAGGGGAAAAAGTAGTCTCAAAGTTTATAGCTCACAGATTTAAAGGAAAAGACAAAGTATGAAGCCCTGAAGATGATAGAAACCATAGTAGTTTGGGGGCTCTAACTCTCCTCAGGGCTCTTCTATCAGAAGTAATCAGCTTCCAAGGTTTTTGAAATCTTTCCCAGCTGTGCCTCAGTCTGGGAAAGATTTGGGCACCTTAATTGACTGTCGCCAAGACTGTATGCAATAGGGTCTGGCCAGTCCTCTGAAGAGAAACTTAGGTGAAATTACCAGACTTAGGTGTTAATGCTGGGGAATATTTCAACAACACATATTCATTTTATTAATCTTATGAAGAAGCCCATGCAAGACAACTTGTTGATCAATCAAATTTTGTACAGGGCATATTTCTTGCTTATAATTGTGATCATAAGATAGATACATCTGCTTTTAGTTTTTCCATACAGGTTCTGTTATTTTGATATTGTTTTTAAATTCAATTTTAGGTGGTTATAAGCCAGACAATAAAAAGCTAAAGAAGTTTTTCACCACCACACCAATATTACAAGAAATGTTAAAGGGACTTTTTAAAGAAAAAGAACATAAATATGAATAATAAAATGGCAATAACCACATACCTTTTACTAATCACCTTAAATGTAAATGGATTAAATGCTCTAATTCAAGATATAGGGTAGCTGGATGGATAAGAAAATAAGACCCATACATGTGCTGTCTACAAGAGACCCACTTTGATTGAAAGATGCACAGAGACTGACAGTAAAGCAATGGAAAAAGATATTTCATGAAAATGGAAACAGAAATAAAAAGCTGGGGTACAATATTTATGTCAGACAAAAGAGGCTTTAAAACAAAGGCTATAAAAGATACAAAGACAGATATTTTCAAATGATAAACGGATCCATCCAATAAGAGGATATAATCCTTGTAAACATTTATACACCCAACATAGGAGCACCTAAATATATAAAATAAATATTGACAGGCACAAAGGGAGAGGTGGACAATAATGTAGTTATAGTAGGAGACTTTTAACACTCCATTGACATCAATGGATAGATTGTCCACACAGAAAATACACACACACACACACACACACAAACCCAAACCTCACTGGCCTTAATTTTTAACCAGATATTTTGATATTCGATAACTGATATTTTTATAGCATCTCACCCCAAAACAGCAGGATATACATTTTTTCCAAGTGCATTGTTTACAATAGCCAAGATAGGAAAGCAATCTAACTGCCCTCATTGAACAATTGGATAAAGATGTGATACATATATGCAATGGAATTTTACCTGGCCATGAAAAGGAATGAAATCTTAACCATTTGCAACAGCATGGATGGATCTAGAGGGTATCATGCTAAATGAAATAAGCTAGTCGGAGAAAGACAAGTACCATATGATTTCACTTATATGTGGAATCTAAGAACAAAATAAATGAACAAACAGGATGAAACAGGCTAATAGATACAGAAACAAACTGAGATTGACAGATGGGAGGAGGACTGCTGGGAGACTGGGTGAAAAATATGAAGGGATTAAGAAGTAGAAATTGGTAGTTACAAAATAGCCATTGGGATGTAAAATACAGCATAGGGAAAATAGACAATAATATTGTAATATCTATGAATGATGCCAGGTAGCTACAAGACTAACTAGTATACTGTATACCTGAAATTAATATAAAATAATATTGAATGTCACTGATATTTAAACATTTTTAAAAAGAAAATATAGCTGGTTATATTAATTTACTCTGCAACTAGTGCTTTTGATTAAGGCTTCAAGAAAATTATATGTTAACTATTGTGGGGAAAAAAGGAGTTCTATGGAAAGAAACCTCACAGGCTGATCTAATCATAAATTTCTAACTGGGCAGGACATGGTGGGTAGTCATGCCCCAGACATATAATTTTTTAGTAGGGCTTATTTTTGCCTTAAGTAAGCCCTCTTCATTGTTTATGTGTATCTAGGTTAACATACCTTTAAAATTCCCCTTCTTAGACCCATTCTTCTAAAGCATAATCACCCTGAAGAGAGCACATAATCCTTTTTTTTTTTTTTTTTTTGAGGTCATATAATCTTAACAATCCTGAAATCCAATCCCTGTTTTGCTTAAAAGAAACTGCAAAACTGTTACTCTCTGGGGCCTTTAAGATCTTGCTCCCTAACATATTTCATCAGTTTAGTAAAAAAAAAAAAAAACAAAAAACAAAAAACCCTTAAAACAGGCTTGAAATTTTGTTCTTATTTACTTCATGTAGTGCAGTAGGATTCCAAGAAGTCCACCCAGGACCACCCTGCAGATCCAGACCTGATGCTAGGTATGAGTAAGAGCCCACTGTGCCCCACCTGCTCCCCAGTTTGCATTGGGTGAATTTGGATGAGTCTTTTCTTGGGATTGTGGGACGTCTTGCTTTAAGTAGCAGGCTATGACTTTATTTAAATTGCTCTTAGAAAATCTTCCAGGTGGATAAATATCGAGATAACCAGGACAAAGGGGAAAAATGGGTTTCTACTTTTAATTAGAGCCTTTTAATTGGATTGCTTGCTGAGAGGCTAAACAAAATCTTTGCTGGTTAAATGAAAGACTCAACTATCTTTAGGTCTGGAAGAGAAATAACTTCTCCAGCTCAAATGGCCAATAGGGTGGTGACACTTGTTTCAATCCTTGAATGTGGAGTGTTGGAAGTGGGCACCACAAGGCATCCAGTGCAGTAATGCAGGCAATCCTGGATAAGTGGTCAGAGCCCAGGGGAGAAGGGCAGGGACTCCCGGAATGGGTTCACTCTGAGAGTGATGCTTTCCAAGGACCTGGGCCTTGAAAAGCATCATTGTTCTGGTGGCATATGCTGTCCCTTTCTCACATATTCATAGGTGACTAAGGTTCTTTATGGGGTTGCCTGAGGAAAAATTTCCTCTAGGGTGTGAAGTGGTTCTGTAGGGACATTCATGACATTAGGCTCATCTGGAGACATGTATGCAAAGGCTGGTTTTCCCTAGAAGTTTGTTCAGACTCTACACATCTCAAAATTAACATGGGGAATTGTGCCTCCAAGGCACCAACCCCACAACTGTCAGTCTCCAATTAATAAATACTATGATGACCAATATGAAGATCCTCTGATACTTCTATATTAATCTTTTGGACACGTGATTGGAAAAAGACAGCTAAATAAAAAGAAAAAGAAAAAAATGCCAGCTGTAAATTTTGTGAAATGAATGGAAAACATTTAATTGGCCTCTCACACCTTCAAAATGATTTATTTAAAAAAAAAAGATTTTTATTTATTTATTCTTAGAGAGAGGGGAAGGGAGGGAGAAGGAGAAGGATGGAAATCTCAATGCAAGAGAGAGACATGAATTGGTCTGACCGGGACTGAACCTTTCTCCCCCTCCCCACACACAACCCATGCATATGCCTTGACTGGGAATTGAACCAGCCAGCTTTTCCTTTGTGGGACAATGCCCAACCAACTGAGCCTTACTGATCAGGACCCAGAAGAAGGATTTAGATAAATGGATCAAACTATGATGTCATTTAGGTGTCAACCCGGTTTTTTTGGTATTAAAAATGGCTGTTCTTATTTTAAAAGGGGGAAGTTCATTTGGAACCTGACTTGTCAAGGTGAAACTTTTTCAATTCCTGGTGTATTGACCTTAAAGACCTTGATAGGAATATATATATTCCTATCAAAGATATACTATATATATATATATAGTATGACAATTTTCAATCTCTGCATGGTATTATTAAAATTAGTTTCAAGAGAAGCACTTGTAAGGATTGGGTATTCTAAAATTCTCAGAAATATGGAAAATAACTAAAATACTTTTCAAGTTCACATGATCTAAGGTTAATCCTTAGTAAATAAAAGCTAGTTTAAGTTTGTTAGTTTAAATAGAACAAACATGTCTTTGAGTTATTGATATTAAATATGATATTTACATTTTACCTGGGTTTTACAAAAATAAATTCATATTCATAATTTACTTTGATTTTTATGAAATATAGTTTTAGGGTTTATAAAATGAAAATGTCATGGAAAGCATTGTAAAATACGTGACGAAAAAACTTCTAGGGTAGATTATATAGGTAAATAATGGCTGTAGACTAAACCAATAGCTGGGTCTATGGGAAACTCAAGATGGTGCATTGGTTCTTCCCATCTCCCTGCCATCATCACAGTGCATGTAAGCTGGACCTAGATGAAGGGATTTATGAGCTGACATTTTAAAAGGAGACATCTTACACTATTGACAAGGTTTGATAAAGCCACTTCAAGAAAATGCCAAATAAGTAATCGATTCCTTCACAGTGAGCTCCTGGGAGACAAGGACTTTAAATATAATTGACTGCCCCCTGGAGATTTGGGGAAATTTGATAGTGCATTTCTCTAATCTTGTTGGAAGGGACTTTATCAGGGGCCTAACCAAGAGTGGATATCTACCCCTGTCTCCAACATTCACCTCCACCTACAATGGTCATCAAAGACTCTGTTGGGATGAGAAGCTGCTGACATCAGGTAGGTGGCTAAGACATCAACAAGGCCTGTATACCTATGGATTTCTATGGAACTCAAGAATCCATTTTGTTTATCTTTGCCTGTCTGCTAATGATATTAGTTATAATAATAATTACATTTGTCCTTTGGATTTTTCTATATAGTTCAACTGTTTATGATTGATTGTATAAAAGAATTGTTAATACACTTTTAATGGCTTAAGTATGCTATACTAAATGCCAAATACAGAAAAGTAAGACTGATGGTAAAATTTGGATCATGATAATTCAAAGGACAGAAATGATCCAGAGTGGGTTTTTCCCCCCAGTGAATGCCAAAACACTTGTTTGCCTTCTATTTACCTGTTCTTCCCTTTTGGGGGAAAATTCAACCTCAACAGATATCCCATGATTACTGCCCTATCCTCAAAGGTTCACCTTTCAACAAGACGATGTTGCTACTGAGACTTCCTAGGAATCAGCCTTCCTAGTGCTGAGATCACACTACCTGACCAAAAGGTTGATCATTAATGCATCCTTCAAATTGATTAATGACCGAAAGGGGGAATTGCGGACCAACCAAATTTAATTACGTATGTATGCATGGGAAACCCACATATAGGAGTCAAAAACTTATTGAGAACTTCCTATTCAACTCTTTCTATAACTCATTTCTGATGCATTTCATGACTGCAATACCCAAGCTAAGTAAACCAGAATTACTGGTACTTATTAATACTGAGGATTTATTTTAAAAGTATGACCAATTTTTCTATTGCCACCCCCAACACTCTTCCCAAATTATCCAATCAGAGCCTAGATACCATAATAATCTAACACTCCCCTTGGTTTCCCAACTGTGTGTTCTCCTTTGCTGCAATTAATAATAAAAGAAACTTTTTCAATTCCTGGTGTATTGGCCTTAAAGACTTTGACAGGACCAAAAGACCTATCAACTAATGGCAATAGATTAATTTTATTTTGGTCCTGATTTGAATAAATGAACAAGAGAAAAACAAATATTTACTAAAACGAGAAATTTGAACACTGAATATTTGAGCAATAACTTTTGAAAAAGTGAGATAATGGTATCGTGGTCAGGTTTTTGTTTTTAAAGAATAGTTATTTTTTAGAAGAACATGCTTAAATATCAAAAGGTGTGATGATGTGATGTCTGATATTTGCTTCCCTAGGGGGAGAAGTAATTAGAATTATGGACAATTAAGATAGTCAGAAAGCAGCAATTGTTAAAGGTCATTATTGGGTAATGTAATTATGACATGCTTGAATATGACTGAAAATTTCCATAGACCTTCTTTAAAAAAATTCTTTCACGAGGGAGAAAAATTATAAGATGAAATGAATGTCCACAGCAAAGGTATATCAAAAGAGTTATGCATTCCGTTTATGAGAGCCAGGGCTTTCTCTCTTCTTTCACACACCTTAATCAATACTGTTTAGTAGGCGTTCCTAAGTGTCTCAGGCAGATAACGTCTGAATTAATGAAACTGTATGTAGAACCGAGGCATGCCAGGAGGTACAGTTAATTGGCTACTCTGACATCCCACCAGCTGCTCCTCTCCTTTCATACTTCTCTCTTTCCACCCCAGACTCTCCGCATGCACCCAAGATGGTGGGTCAGAACAGCGAATTGTCATTCTTCCTCTCCGAGCATGCGCAGGCTCTGGGGCTGCGCAGGCGCTTTCCTTCCTCCCTTACCGACCTTGGCGGATTGCGCCTGCGCTGTGGGGGAGCAGCTCAGCTCCTGCTCGGCCTAGGGCTGGCTGCAGTCTCTGTTTGAGGGCAGCTGAAGAGGCTAGGTTGGATAAGATGAGGCTTTTGCTACTGCTCCTGGTGGCGGCGTCGGCGTTGGTCCGGAGCGATGCCTCGGCCAACCTGGGCAGCGTGCCTAGCAAGAGATTAAAGATGCAGTACGCCACGGGGCCGCTGCTCAAGTTCCAGATTTGGTGAGTCAGTGAGCTGCGCCCCGGTTGCCGTGCGGCCCCTTCGCTCCGTGCCTCTCCGTACGCCCTGGCCCGGCTTCGCGGCCTAGTGGGACGGACATCCCCCGGCCCGGAAGAACGGCGCCAGCAGCCTTCCGCAGTCTGCCTTCTCCCGGTCCCTTCCCAGGACGGCCAGATTTCCCTCTTTTCCTCCACCCTCAGCTGCTCGCTTCTTTTTTGCTTCCTAGAATGGTGGGAATGGGTAGAGGGAGGGCATGAGAATGTTAAATACTGAAAGGCGAGGACGTGGGGACACTTGTTAGTGCGGAGGACTGATCGGCGGTGTCATGCGATGGCTTCCCCTGCTGCCTATGGAGCTGGGCGTGAGTTGGCGCATCCTTGGTGGAGGAGCTCCCAGCATTTACCACCCATTCACTTTTCCTCTCCCCTTTCCGAGGGTTATAACAGGCAGCCGAGTCACTGCCCCGCTAGGCGAGGGTTAATTCGGGTCATTGAAGGGAATCCGCGAGTGATAGACACCTTTTTCCCAGGAGCTGCCTGCCTGGTGACTGAGTGAAGGAGTAGGCTCCTGACAGCCTGAGGGCGTGGAGAAGGCTGGGGAGGCTGATTCTCAGTTGGCAGTTTCCAAAGTGTGTTTGAAAAAGGCGTACATTGCTGTTCTGACAACCGTTCTCTCAGAGACAAGTGGATCGTCTCCCCCTTTCTGTCTACACCCACCTCCCGGGGGTTGTCTGCCCTGGCGTCTCTTTCTACCTTTTAGATTTCCTCTTGCGCAGTCAGAGAAATAGAAAAAGAAAAATTCCATTAGTTTTCGACTTTGTACTTTAAGTGATTTTGTTGTTACCTGGTTAAGTTTTAGAACAGTAATGCATTGTAATAAGGTAAATGGGCTTGGGGAAGGTTTGAAGGACTCATTTAAAATAAACAAACATGGTAAAATGGCAGAAGTTAGAATTATGTATTGCAAAAGGTGACTTGTTTTTTAAAGAAAGGATGATCAGATTAGTAAATCGTCAGAGTACTGATACTTTGGGATATTGGTGTTGGCCAGAATGCATTTAAAATCAGCTTTTTCAAACTGCATGTATTAATGTAAGGGTACTAAAAGTTTAGACTTTTTACTTATCAAACTAGCTTTTTGTTTAATCTTTAAAGACTAAGCAAGTTTAAAAAAGTAAGAGACCTTTAAGAGTCAGAAAATAAGATAGGGAGATTTTATTTTTTGAGTGAAAACTAAAAAGCTTGAGATTTTTGTGATTAAAAAAGCTCTGAGTACTGTTTACTATGATGTGTACCTGATATATATCATCTTTCATATTATACTGCAAATGGGAGATAGGGCTTGACCATTTTAATTTATTTTTTAATAAGCTGTGCAGTCATATTAGGAACCTATAAATACTGTAGTGTTCTTAAGGTTTAAATGTGATACTTTTGGATTCAAGTAGTTTAAAAAAGACTGCAATTTCCACATTTTGTAATTTTTCTATTTTCTACCTTTGTATCTCTTGGCTTCACATGTATTTTCTTTGCAAAATACTCTTCTTTTACAGTTGCTTATATTGGAGTACTTGTTACAATAACATGTGTACCTTCCACTAAGGGTATTCATAACAAAGTATTTAAAATGTGTAAAACAAATGTAGGGAAGCATATTTAGTCCTTCAAATTAAACTTTAAAAAAAATCCTAAGTACTGTATTGCAGTTGAACTTTGAATGCTTAGTCTCTTTTTCTTCCTCCTTCCCTGCCTCCCTCTTTCTCTCCCCCTCCCCTCCCCTCCCTAACCCTCTCCTCTCTCTGAATACACTTGTCCCAAAAGCCTAGTAAGAATTTTCTTTTTTAGTCACCCTGAGCGTGGTAGTGCGTACAGAAGTGCTTTAGTTTTCCTTTTTCCTTTTTAAAAAGATTTTATTTATTTATTTATTTTTAGAGAGAAGGGGAGAGAGGGAGAGAAACATCAATGTGTGGTTGCCTCTCATGCATCCCCTACTGGGGACCTGGCCTGCAGCCCAGGCATGTGCCTTAGACTGGGAAGAGAACCAGAAACCCTTTGGTTCACAGGCCACCACTCAATTCACTGAGCCACATAAGCCAGGGCTTTCTTTCTTTTTAGTTTCACAGCCCTACCAGATACAGGTAAATTTAACTTGTTTTTTACTTTTTCCCTGTAGAGATTAATTTGTATGCAGTAAGGTAAATATTGGGTTTCTGGTTTTGGTAGAAACTCTTGGACATTTATTTGCAAGATTGGGAATGGAGAGGAAACTAAGACAATTGAGGATAAATATGGGAAAATTCTTTTAATTCTATTTGAAATCTGAGTGCTGTAAAATGCAGTTTTTCATTAATTATCACTGTATACAAAGACAATACTATTTTTACTTGCAATTGATTTTGTCACTTATTTTATATTTCTTATGACTACAATAGCTTAATAGATCATCTGATATTGTACCACTTTTGTAATTGCCAATAGAACAAATAAGTAACACACAAATGGAATTGAAGGGAGAGGGATCAGGTGTGCAAAATAGCTTAAAACAAGCTTGATTATTCCACATTTGTGTAAAAATATTCATTCAGTACTTGCTTGTGCCTGGGACTAAAGATACTATGGAGCAAGACAGATATGGCTCCTCATGAAGTCAGTGTTACTTTACATACCTGTAAAGTGTTTGATTTATTATGTCAGTTGATTGAGCAGTCCAGTTGGGTAAGTTTGAGGATGCTGATTTCATATTTGGGGGAAAAGTTTGTCCTGCTTATTTGGATGTTCAAACATTGAATATAAAAAGGAAGTTCTCTCATCAGAACTTAAAGTTCCATTCTCACATTTTCCTTGTTATTTTTATGTGTAAATGTATTCTGACAGGTACTGTTTGGCATGGTTTGTATGCATGCTTTAATTTCCTCACATATGTGATTTAACATGTAATCAGACCTATAATATTTAATTAGTTTTTGCAGTTTAAACTCTACAATTAATAGTTATTTGAACAAGTGACAATTGATTTACTATGAATGGTAGATAAAGTAAAGATTTAATAACATAAGCGGAATATAGCAGAGCTTTCCAATGTTTGTTAATTTAAGAATCCACTGCTGTATTTTTAGGACAACCAAATTATAAGTAGAGTTTTAAGACATAAATGAAGCTACTTCTACTAAAAGAAAAGAGTCCATTTAAATTTATACCAGCTCAGCTTTTGTTTTTGTGGTATGGAGGCAAGAAAATAAAGACTGATTTGGATGTTGATATTGATCAAGGTAGTAAAATGCTGAATTGAAGAAGGCTGAGCAGTTGTGAGTTGTAGAGATTATGTTAGTTACTGTAGACTTAACAGTTGCATGTTAAACAGATATTTGAACATCTGCTCTGTGCAGGCACTCTGGTGCTGGGAATTCAATTCAGTGCTGTCATAGATGTTACAGGTGAAGTGGAAAGCAGTGATTAATCTGTGGACAACACATTTAAATTACAGTTCTGTTAAATATTGTGAAGGGAAGTTATGTGGCATGAGAGAGGCCTAGTTAGGAGACCAGAGAAGGTTTCCATGAGGATATGAACTTTGAACTGATATTTGAAGGGTAAAATTTATTTAGAAAGAGCTTTCAAGCAATGGGAATAACATGTTTAGTGGCCTCATAAATGAGAGAGAACATGATTTCTTAAGGAGGCCAAGGTGGTGTGGACCCTGGACGGTTTGGCAGGCCCTGTTAAGAAAAGATCAGCTAGGATCTCTGTGGAAAAAGCTTTCCAGAGGCCAAAGAGTAGATGTGGGGAGAGCCTCTAGGGGAACTGTTGGAATTGCCCAGGCAAGAGATGATGGATCTTGGAATAGAAAGGTGATAGTAGAAGTAGAGAGTAAAGGGGATAGAGGTCTTCAGGAGATAAACTTGGCAGTTCTTGATGATGTATTACGTATTTGAGGAGGAGAGAAGTGTCAAAGATGACTCCTGAATTCTGGAGCAGCGCTGCACCATTCACTGGAATGATAAAGGAGACAGATTTTATGGTTTTTTTGTGTGTGTGGTACAGGGGAGGGAAAGGGAGTAAGTGATCCTGAATATTTAAGACTAAAAACACAGTTGCCAGGGGAAAATCCTACAAAATAATTGTCATTTTTCCCAGATAGCCACAGTAACTGAAACTAAAAACTTAAATTAACAGTTAACTCTGTTTCACCAAACTTAAGATATGTAAAATACACCATTTTGTATACTATCCAGAAGAAAAAAATACTGCCATTTAAACTGTGACACACTAATGATTATAAGATAAATCCTTATTTTTTAAAAAGATGCTAAATAGAGGGAAAGTACTTGGAATCAATGAAACAATAAGTAATAAGTTGATCTGCATAGTAGAGTAATACAGTGTTAAGAGAGAACAAGTAAAATGGTGGCTCCTACAAGTACCACTGCATTAGATTTTTAAAGTTCTTTAATGTTTACATGGAATTTAACACCATTTTGTTTTGTTTTACCATTTAAACAAGTAGCTGCAGCATGTAACTGAATACTATGTAATAGTTGTTTCTACTTAATAATGAACGAAATACTTTAGTTCAAAGCTTTTAGATGTAGGTAATGTGTTTAAAGGTTTTAATCTCTTACAGAAAATTGAAATTTGTTTACTTACAGTTTGCTATTACAATAAGGGTTAGAATTCAAATTTAATATATCATTTAGAACTACCAGTATAACCTCATAAATTTTGAATTAGGATAGTTACTGGAAAATTGTGCATTTACTGGATAGCAGTTTGGAGTCCCAGGTTCTTACTTGATCTGCCTCTTTTGAATAACTTTCAGGAAAATAATTTCTTTAGCTTTCAACTTGTTCATCTGTAAAACAGGATGTTGGTTGCATTCCAGTTACTTCTAGTATACAGTTATTCTAGGAAGCTTAAAGGAAAAAAGTGAAAGCATGCATATGGGTTTCTGGTTTTGTCACTTAAGAGCTGTTAGAGCTCTCTGGTTCCTCTACTAGTCACCTTCCTGCTTTTCAAAAAGGAAGTCTTGTTTTTATGTGTATGAGGTCTGTCCAGAAGGTTTCAGCCATGTAATATGAAAAATAGAGATTTATTGAAGAAGATACAAGAAATATTGTACATAGGACAGTGACACCTCGGTCCCCTTCAAAGTAGGCACCTTGGGACCTTACACAGTTCTCCCAGTCACCATCAGCTGCCCTGTTGTACTTTTCCTGAATCTCACTGAAGGTCTGAAATCTCTTCCCTTTCAAAGGTGATTTTAGTTTTGGGAAAAGCCAGCAGTTGCAGGGTGCCAAATCTGGGCTGTAGCAGGGCTGGGTCACCTGGTTGATTTAATGTTTGGCCAAAAAAGACTGCATCAGCCAGGTTGGGTGAGCAGGCACCCTGTCATAATGAAGCGGCCAGGCAGCAGCCGCCCATAGCCGCAGCCTTCTGAATCATCCTTGTTTCTGTGGAGGATTGGTCAAGCTTAACACAAAATTTGGTGCAGGTTCTTTGCTCTGCTTGCTGTCATCTTGAATGTGACAGCCACCACAGGACACGTGCTCCCTGCCCCCACTGACTAGTGCAGTGAATGCATGTGCATTCCAGTCCTCTCTCTTTGTCTGTTTTCCTGACAGACTTTGTATACCTTACATTGATTGGAGTGTCGCCTGGGATTGGTGAGGAAGAAGTCTTCCACATAGGTTTTATCAGGAACTGCTGATAATCAAGTCCTCATTTTTAGGCCCCCTTTTTTTAATGCCACTTTTTCCCCCTCTTTTGTCCACTTTTTAGGAAACTATGAATTTGTTTATTTTACAATAATATTTGAAAACCAGCTGTTTGCTGGGAGAGACAGACATAAAGTAAAATATTCTGTTCTGAGTGTTCTGAAACGGGGTATAATAGAGGACTTTAAAAATCCAGAAGATAGAAAGATTGCCTATTCAGGGGAGTTGGAAGGCTTTGCAGAGGAGGAAATGAAATCTTGAAAGGTATGGGGAACCTCAACCAGGAGATACAGGGAAGAGCTTTATAAGCTACGGGGAGAATATATGCAAATGAAGCCTTACTCAGCATGGAGGAGGGAAAAGGACAGAAAATGAGGAAAGCTGGAGTCAAATAGTCAGTTAAAAACAGCTAGCAGAGTGTACATCCTGCCATTTATCAAGTGCTTATTATTGTAATTTATTGTTTGTGTGTCTTTAATGCTGTTATGAGAATTTAGTAAAATAAACCTTTGAAACTTTATTTTTATTTTCAGCTTTAAAAAATGCATATAGCTTTCTGGCCATGAAAAATAATACATGTTTGTTGTATGTGAGCACACCTGTTTGTAATTTTTTAAAAAATCATTTATCAGATTAGTTTATTATTAACTCCCTTAATATCTTGTTCCTTGTGTGTTTTATAGAGTGCCTTGTTCAGAATTCGTTGCTGAGAACATTTAGAGCTGGTAATGTACCAGACAAATGTCTATTTCTACTTCATCTACTAAAGAGAATGAAGAGAAATAAAGATTACTTTTAAAAATGCAGTTTTCAGTGATTAGTGAGCTATTGAGCTGATCATCGTTATAGACAATTAGAAACTACAGTATTTACAAAACATCTTCCTGATTTTTTTGGTACAGCATGGGGGACATATTAGTTGAAGTTATTGGGATATAAGTAGCAGAAATCTATTTGAACTGGTTTGAACAACACATTTTAAAATTACCAAACAATTGTTTTAGAACCCAAAGGCAGGGGTATAGCAGGGCCTCAGGACAGGGTGAAAATAGAAAACTGGAAAGTTTGAGAAGACTTCATCCACTGTTTTTCCGGTTCACATTTGTACTTTTCTCGGTAAAATGTACTTCATTTTTCTCTCTTCTCAGAAGATCAACTTATTCCTCTTCTCAATCCTTTTGAAAGATTATCACTGCTCTGTACCCACAACAGCTCTGGTGTTAAATGTTCACCTGTGTGGAGATAATCATTTTTTAAAATCCCAGTTCATCTGAAACATCAACTATGGCAAGGGGTAACAGGATCTAATTCTATGTATGGGTGAGAAGACAGTTGGAAGGTTCTGGCATTATAAATAAAAGGGGAAGGTGATTTTAAGAGATGGGAAAAGCAAATTATAAGGATTTATTTTATAATGGTAAATGTCTGAGATTGCTCTTTTTTTAAAAAAAAAATTGAGAGTATGGTTATTAAAGGTGGGGATAGTGAAACAAGAAAGGGCCTGGGATAGAAGGAGCAACAGGAGAGAGCCTAGGTGGGCTGCTTTGACTCTCTAGAAATGTTACAGGAAAGGAGTGAGCCGAGGCGGGGCTGCTGTAGGCTCACTGAAAAGTCAGGAAAGGGGGTCTTGGAGACAGTTTCATGGAGTTAGTCTGGGTAAAGCTGTTGCTGCCCATTGTTCTTTTGGACCCTTAGAGTTTGGGAGAAAGAAAATTCACTAGGGATCTGGTCAGGTAGTTCATTGGTTAGAGCATTATCTTGATACACCAAAGTTGAGGGTTTGATCTCTGGTCAGGGCACATAATAAGAATCAGTCAATGAATACATGAATAAGTGGAACATCAAATCGATATTTCTTTCTGTCTCCCTTCCCCCCTCTCTCTCTAAAAATCAATAAGTAAAAATTTTTTTAAAAAATGAAAATTCACTTGAAAAGGAGATTCAAGTGGGATGCCCCAAGGAGGGCACACCCTGTTTAAATAAGATCTTGTGAGAGGTTGGGGTTTGTGACAGGCCCAACTTTGATATAAGTAAGCTATTTGACTGTAATTAGGTGCAGGTGTATTATAGAAAAAGAGAAGAGCAGGTTGTTTGGCACCATGAATTAGGCTGAAAATATGATGGACTTTAAAAAGCACAGAATCTATTTCAACCAGTTAGCATTGACAGAGGATATTTCTGTATTTCCTAAATTTCCTTTCTATTCATTACACGTAGATCATCTAAGTTATATGCAAGTTCTTTTAGAAAAGTATTATGTGAAAAATATTTTAAATTGAGTAGTTGCAACACTTGACTGCATAAGATATTCTGTATTACTAGAAAGAGATTTGCAAAGTGATTAGGACTTAAATTTAAGATTGCTTTTCAAGATTTAAATTTAGTTCTTAAGGAACTTTGATCAGGGACAGAAAGAATGGGTAGCTGCTTTAACATATTTTTAGCATGTTAGGTACTTATTTGTTGGAGGTATACTAAAAGTCATAGTTTTATTCATGACCCAGAAAGAATGGAATACCTTGAGAGAGCTGGGTGTGGTGGTAGAAGTGGAAGGATTACTGGCCCTTTGCTGCCCACTTCGATGAAATACTACATATTTTTTCTGTCAAACAGTATTGATTGCTGTTTCAAAACAGAAAAATGATTTTGAGAAAAACAATTATGTAGGAAAAAAGTTCCTTGGTTTTTCTTTACAAGTCTGGAGGCAAATACGGAGAAGAAAGTTTACTTATGTGTAAATAAACTTGTCTAAAAACATGTTTTTTTGTGTGTCTCGTAAACGGCTTTTTTTTTTTCAGAAATAAGAAAGGTACAGTTTTAAAGTCTTGGATTTCAGGGTTACAGACTGATTCTTTTTGGAGTTTGGTGCAAAGATCTGAGACTACATTGAAGATGTGGGACTAGAGGAACTGAGGATAGAATTAGGCTTCTGAGCACAGTAGCCAGAAAAGTGTATGACTGGGAGGGATCTGACCAGTAGTGTTTGTCTGCACATAGACACACCTCCAGCTAGAGCTCTTAGGGCTCTCCTGGGCGAGGGACTGGAACTCTCAGAACAAATGTGAGGGACTCCTTGGAACCCACAGGCTTAGATCTCCTTGATGGAGAAACTGTGTCCTCATCATGGAGGAACCACAGAGATCTCTGTGTCCAGGAGGCCAGCTGTATGAGCAATTGATTATGGCATTGTAGACAAAGAACTTAATTCCTGGATACAGGGAAGGCTAGCTCTTGCATTATCTAATTGTTCTATTGGGGTCTAATGGAAGGGGCCCAGGATCTCATGTCACAGTCTGTGTTCTAGTCTCTCCCCTGACTAAGGGCACTCACTGTTACGTACCCACTGTCTAATGTAGAGTTTGTTTGACACATAATAGGCAGTCACTAAATATCTGAGTCAATTAATAATTGATGCATGAATGTATAACCATGCAAAAGTTACTTGAGCTCTCTGAGCTTCATGTTTTTCTGTTCATCTATAAAAAAGGAAGTTTCAGCTCAATTAACTAGGTCTCTAGTTCTGAAAATACTGCATTAAAAGTTAGAAACTATCATTTTAAATAATCAGCTCCATTGTAAACACCAGAGCAAACTTGGGCATTGAAATCAGGTGGCATTTCTTGATTTCAGGGTAGCTGGGTACATAGGTAATCTAGATTATTTTTATAATTAAAGCATGATAAAGAATTTCTTATAGAAAAAGTAACTGGCAAAATACAAATACTTGATGAATCTAACAATGGTAATAGTAAAATATTGGATAAGGTAAATATTTAGTAAAGATAAGGTATCTAGAGATTTATAAGTTTTTTTAAGTATTCAGCCATAGAGCTTTGTCTCCATTTGAAAAAAAATTCATACTTAAAAAAAAATTTTATTTATTTATTTTTAGAGAGAGGGGAAGGGAGGGAGAAAGAAAGAGAAAAACATCAATGTGTGAGAGAAACGTTGATTGATTGCCTCTCACATACCCCCAGCCGGGGACCTGGCCCACAACCCAGACATGTGCACTGACTGGGAAATGAACCAGCGAGTTCTCGGTTTGTGGGATGATGCTCAACCCACTGAGCCACACCAGTCAGGGCAAAAAAATTTCATACTTTTAATGGATGAAATATTCTGTGAAATTTTTATTCTAAATGTAGAGAAAGTATGAAGTATTAATTGTAAAGAAAGACTGATGAATTTCTCACTTTTTTTTAATGAGTTTTCTTAAATTGAGATGCTGATAGTTGGACTGTCTCACCCTGTCAGACATAAACTTGCTGCTGTTCTCTTCGGTTGATGGTGATCATTGGTATGTTCTTCCCTGATGACAGTGTAATTAAAAAAGCTGCTACCTCAGGGTTTACTCTACTGTAACATAATTGCTGATCCTGCTTTTTCTGTACCAAGTGGTACTTTCATTGCTTTATATTGAGTATTTATGTGTTCCATAACTATATGTTTCATATATTTAAGTGCTGTAGAAATTGTATATATTTAAGGCAATGATTTGATATATGTATACACTGTATGTTGTGAAATGATTACTATAAAATGTTAGTCATCCATCACCTCACATAATTCCCTTTGTTGTGATGACATCATTTAATATCTATTCCCTTAGCTACTTTCAAGTATACAGTAGAGTATTGTTAATAATGTTCATCATGCTATACATTTGATTCCCAGAATTTATTTATTTTAAAACTGGAAGTTTTTGTCCTTGACCAGTGTCTGCCCACTTTTCCTGTCCGCAGCACCTGGCCACCACTAATCTACTCTCTGTGTCTGTGAGTTCAGCTTTTTTAGATTCCACGTAAGAGTGAGATCTTAACAATAGTTGTGTTTCTCTGACTTACTTCAGTTGGTATAATACAGTCAAGGTCCATCCATGTTATTCCAAATGCAGAGTTTCCCTTTTTTTTTTTTGGCTGAATAATATTTCATTGTATTATACGTACCATGTTTTCTTTATTTATTTATCTTTTGTAGATGAAGCATGGTTGTTTCCATGTCTTGGCTGTCATAAGTAATGCTGTATTGAACGTGAGGGTGCAAATATTTCTTTCTTAATTGAACTTATTGGGGCAACATTGGTTAATAAAATTATAGGTTTCAGGGATACAGTTCTACAGTACATTATCTATATGTTGTAGTGTGTGTTCACCACCCCAAGTCAAGTCTTCTTCCATTACCATTTATCTCCCCTTTACTGTCTTCTACCTCCCTCCACCCCTACATCCCTCTGGCAATCACCAAACTGTTGTCTGTGTCCAAGAGTCTTACTTTTTTTTCTTTCTTTGCTTAATCCCTTTACCCTTCTTACCCAGCCACCAACCCCCTCCTCTCTGACAGCTGTCAGTCTGTTCTGTGTATACATGAGTCTGTCTGCTGCAGTCATCACACAGGTACAAATATTTATTTGAGATAGTGATTTCATTTCTTTCAGATATATACCCACATGTGGGATGTGCATACACCTACATGTGTAGATCAAATGGTAGTCCTATTTTTAATATTTTAAGGAACCTACGTACTGTTTTCCACAGTGTCCGTACCAGTTTACATTCCCACCAACAGTACACAAGGGTTCCCTTTTCTCCACATCCTCACCAAACTTATCTTTTTTTGATAACAGACATCCTAGGAGGTATGAGGTGATATCTCATTGTGGTTTTGATTTGTGTTTCCCTCATAAATAAGTGATGTTGAACATGTTTTCATGTAAATATGGGCCATTTGTTTAGGTCCTTTGTCCAGTTTTTAAACATATTATTAATTTTTTGGTTATTGAGTTGTATGATCCTTATGTATTTTGGATATTAACTCCTTATAAGATAATTTGCAAATGCTGTTCTGTAGGTTGCCTTTACATTTTGTTGATGATTTCCTTTGCTGTACAGGAGCTTTTTAGTTAGATGGAGTCCCACTTTTTTATTTTTTATTTTGATACCTTTTCCTATATTTTCTTTTAAGAAGTTTATGGTTTTAGGTCTTGCATTCAAGTCTTTAATCCATGTTGAGTTGATTTTTGTGTATGATTTAAGATAGTGGTCCAGTTTCATTCTTTGCATGTGGCTGTCTAGTTTTCCCAACATCATTTGTTGAAGAGACTATCTTTTCCTTATTCTATGTTCTTGGCTCCTTTGTGTTAAAAATTAATTGACCATATATACAGGGGTTTATTTCTAGGCCCTCCTGTTCCATTGATCTATGTGTCTATTTTTATGCAAATACCATACTCTTGGTTACTATAGCTTTGTAATATAGTTTTGTTACAGAACCCTTTGAATTCTATTACTCTGGGTTCTTTTTGCTCACTGCCAATAAGAACTGTGGCCCTTAATGCCAGAGTTTGGTAAAAAGGAAAGGAACTATTAATTCCAAAGTTACACAGGTTTAGAATAGTGGGAGAATTATGCTGTTAAATCTTGCTTCCTTTAGAAACAAAGAAACACCCACAAACCCACAGTCCTGTGCCCCCTTGCCAAACAAGACCAGTTAGAGGTACTGTCTCTCAGGAAAAGAAATAGAAGTCTGTAGCTTAGCTGGGCAGGTTCCCATATGTATTCTGGCCTCCTCCAGTGGTCTGTGCTCAACCGGGCTCCTGCTTTTAATCCAGAATCACATCCTCATGGTGGGCTGGGGAATCCTTCTGCATCCTTTCAAACCATGTGGCCAAGACCCCGGACTGGTGCTACGCGGTTGAGGCTGCTTCTTCCCCAGCCACATGGTCAAGAGTGAGCATGGCTGCTACATCCTGCTTTTCTGCTTCTGTCTAAGCTGCGTCGTCAAGAGAGCCCCCTCTGCACTTTCAAACAGCACGGTTAAGGTTAAGCTGCAGTCCAGTACGGCTGCTGCACCTGGGTTTAAATCCCTGCACCTGGGTTTAAATCCCTGCACCGATCTTCCTCTGTAACCTCATTTCCGACTCCTCCCACACTGGGTTACATCTGCCAGCACTCTGGTTTCTTCTGCCTTTCTGGGCTGCCGTCAGTCCAGGCAAGCTTGGCCCTGTGACCTAGGTAGGCTCCATGCTGCTCTCACCTGCACTGCAAGCCCCTCCTACTACATAGCTTTGCAGGTTAGAGTCAGGGCCCATATCCCTTGCTCCAGCAGGCACAGCTTTTAACATTACTAAAACATTGGCTAAGTTCTTTAGACATGCAAAGTAACTCTCAGTGACCCTGCTCCACTTCTCCCATCCTTCATCCTCCAATTGATAGCTGTGGGGATTTTCTCCATTTTGGGGGACTTCTAGCTCAGCACCCAGTTACACTTTGTTATCAGGAAGTGTTGAGTTGGCCAAAATGTTTGTTTTTTTTTTTCCGTGAAATGACTCTGGTAGCGTTTGGTTGTCTTTAACTTCATTTGAAAGTGGTTTTTTTTTTTCGTTTTGTTTTGTTTTTCATTTCAAGTTTTTAATTAAAGCTATATATAAGATTACATTGTTCCTGCATCTTCTCAAGTGTTTCTTCCTTGTATTTGCCCTTTTCTTTTCCTACTTGGTGAGATTTGGCTTTATGTTCAAGGATCTTTTTGCCATCTTTGTCCAGTTTTAGTATAGTGATCACCACCTTGCTGGGGTGAATGCCTACGTGAACAGTTGTCCCATTAGCTTTCTCCCACTGTACTTGTTTGGTGTAGATGATGTATTTCTTCCTGTAAACCTGGACTACTTGCCAGTTTGCTGCCCTTTGTAATGTCCTCGCACAACCTGAACTTCATCATCCTTTCAGATGGGCATGGATCGAATATTGTACTTCTGTCTCAGCTCTTTTGAAAGTGGAGACATAATTTTCCCACGAATGTGGCAAGGTGCATTGAAATGCCTTTTACAGTTTTTGCTCTGGTCAGAAGTCACAAAGGGAATGAACCTCATTTTGACCACTGGCTCCTCAGCGATGGCTGAAAAAGGGAAGAGCATTCGAAACAGTTTTTTTAGATTGTAGCGTGACAGCTGTCACATCAGCATGTATTTAAAAAAACTTAATCAAAATTGGTGAATTTTTGTGTAGCCATTTTAATATTGAAGATGGAAGAAAGTAAGCAACATTTTTGGCATATTGTGCTTTATTATTTCAAGAGAGGTAAAAACACAACTGAAATGCAAAGAAAGATTGTGCAGTGTAAAGAGAAGGTGCTCTCACTGATCAAATGTATCAAAAGTGGTTTGCGTAGTTTCCTGCTGGAGATTTCTCTCTGGATGATGCTCCAGGGTTGGATAGACCAGTTGATGTTGAATGCAATCAAATTGAGACATTAATTGAGAACTATCAACATTATACTACTCAGAAGATAACCTACATACTTAAAATATCTAAATCAATAAAGTTTTTGGTTAAAATGAAAAATGTGGCTTTTATTTTATGGAAAAAAAGTACGACTTTTTGGTCAACCCAATATGATTCCTCCAGCTTTTTCTTTTTTTCTTTTAAAGATTGTTTTGGCTATTTGGGGATCTTTTTGTGGTTTCATAAAAATTTTGGGATTGTTATATTTCTGTGAAAAATGCCATTGGAATTTTGGTAGGGATTGTGTGAAACTGTAGATTGCTTTGAGTAGTATGGGCAATATTCTTCTGATTCATGAATGGTAGATATCTTTTTATTTGTATCTTCTTCAATTGCTTTGATCAGTGGACTTTTTTTCCCTCATATACACTCTGATGACATTTCCTCCTTTTTGGGGCAACATACATCACATATGCATAATCTAGCTGTTCAGAGATTTTAATGAAAATGATCAGGTGCTGTTGACTGAATTTCTGGAGTAATGGTGTGGATTTACTGTAATATTGCTGAAAATTATCTTCCCAATCTTTGTCTTCCTTTGCAAAGTAGCATCAAATTTTAGAGTTAGAAGGGATAGAGAAGTTATTTAAGTTCCTCTTATTGTGATTGAGCAAGTATGTTTGCCCAGTGAGGGCAGAGTGAGAATAAGAAGTAGAGTTTCATGTCTAATTCCTTGGTATTTTTTTAAGCTTCTAATGCCCCAGTTTTGGAAGTCCCTATTTCAGATGAGTAAGAGTTGTTTTCATTTCAGTGTTTATGTAGTCATTGATTTTTTTTAAAAGGGAAATTGGTTTGTAAATTCAAAATACATTGACATTTATGAGTAGGTATTTGCTGTTGTCCAACAATAACCCAAATCAATAAAGTCTAATACTCTAATGGAAGGATTTACTTGAGGGTAAGATAACTTGCAAATGTGAAACTTGTGGGGGAAAACCTCCCTACACCCATCATCCAGCTCAGTCATTATTAATTTGTGACTGTTCTTGAGAAACACTTTTAATCTTGGTAGATTTTAGGTTTTGTCTAACTGAAGAAGAAATCTAGGCATATTCTCAATCACTTACGGGAAGCGTTTTTGTTTTTCTGCAGTGTTTCCTGAGGGTATAGGCGGGTGTTTGAGGAGTACATGCGGGTTATTAGCCAGCGGTACCCAGACATCCGCATTGAAGGAGAGAATTACCTCCCTCAACCAATATATAGGTAAGTAAATTTAGTAACTTAAAAGGAAAAGAATTAGACTTTACAAACTTTTGTGAAGTAGTTTAATTAACTTTCCTTGGTTATGGTTATTTCTTTGCTGGTTGTAATAACATACAGAGACCACTGTTCATAAATAGCAAATACAGAAGAATTTTTCTGTAAAAAGGGAAATAGATTCATTTTCTAAATGACATTCCTTCAAAAGATGTGGGTATTTTTTCTGTAACTGTTATTGTGGGGATTGACTATGAACTCCAAAGTTTTTATAGTCAATGGTATAAAATTCTGTACCATTAATAGTATTTTTTAAAGGCTAATAACACATACTGTTGTATATAATCCTATAGGTTAATTTTTAATTGATTAAATATATATAAAATATTTTTATTTTAAAACTGTACAATAAAGTAGTTATCTTTTTCACTAGTTATAATTAATAACTTAGATGTGGTGTCTAGAAAATGTCTATACACGTATACTTGAGTTATGTTGAAGTAAAAGAGAAATTATGGCTTCTGATGAATTATTCTTTTCTTTTGATAGACACATAGCATCTTTCCTGTCAGTCTTCAAACTAGTGTTAATAGGCCTAATAATTGTTGGCAAGGATCCTTTTGCTTTCTTTGGCATGCAAGCTCCTAGCATCTGGCAGTGGGGCCAAGAAAATAAGGTATGTAATTAATAGCTTTGGCAGCTGTTAAGTTTTTAGGTTGTCAGTGAATATATTTTAATGATTTTTTTTAAAGTACTTGTTGCTGGTTCACCTGATTACATAATTTTTTTTTTTTAACTTAAACTACTTTTTATCTCTGGTCAAAGCACTTAAGCTCCTTTGGCCTTAGTTTTCATATTTCTTTAAGAATGATTAGGTTTTACTTTTTATTATTTGAAGGACAGGGACATGTTACTTTAATAGAACCTGGGCACAATGTAATTTAATATGTGATTTTGATTATATATTGTAATTAGACCTGATCATATCTAGCAAAACATAATATATACATAATATAGGTCTTTTAGACCAACTAACATGGATATTAATGGGTTAATATCCCATTAACAGGATTTGAATTGCTCTTATCAAAACATACACACACATTCTGTTTATATTATTTGTTGTTTGACCCTGTTCATGGTAAATCTGTTGAACAAATTACCTGAAACAATCAATACATACCTAAAAGTCTTGTGCTATGTTTTTTTTTTTTGGGGGGGGGGAGGTTCTTACTATAGCATACATTTTTTCTAGATCTCTTTTTCATCTGTTTTACTTAAAATCATCTTTTCAGAGGGTTTACCTTTCTGCTGTAAGAGATGGGACTAATTTTTATTTCTCTCTTGATGAGATGATTTCCTTCTAAGAAGCATTATCTTTTGGAGTCCTGTGTGGCCTTGTCCTCCTCGGCTGAGACTACCTTTAGCTGACTCCTGCATAGCTGTACTTTTTCTTAGGGAAACAGTTATTTCTCGTAACAGGCAAGGCCTCTTGAGATAAACATCCTCAGGTCGTACTATCGCTAATTGAAATGTATCTCTACCGTGTTATTAACGAAACTTTGATTTGTGTAGGATTAAGAATTGGAAGTTACCTACTGATAATGTTTTTAATATTTATTGAGGTCAAAATATTTTTGATGCATTTTACTTCTATAAATACATAAAATTGTTGATCTACTGTGAAGATGAATGAACTTGAAAATGTAGCTTACATGATGCTCACTTGTATACTGTTTCCCTGAAAGTAGACTTTTATTCCAAAATGCTAGGGTAACCTCTATAAAATCAAAGCCCACCTAGCTCAAATGGAATGTTGGCAGGGAAAGCCCTTTCTCATCAGCTTTGGGCATTTTGATTTATTTTTCTTAAACATATTTCTGTGAGTTGACATCCTTACTACATCCTTTTAGTCAGGTGATTTTGTTAAAATTTCACTGTCCATCAGGGAGTTTCTGGTCTTTTTTGGGAGGATATAGATTTGCCTTCAAAGGTGAATGAATGTAATTTAATATGCCAGTGCTTTCTAACCTGCTTTTTTTCTTAGTTTGTCTTTTTGGGTTCCTGGGCCCACTGTGTGTATGTGCGGGGGGGGGGGGGGGCAGGGTACCCACCACACCAACAATTACTGGACATCAACCAGGTGCCTGAGATTTCAACTCAATTCTTATGCTTATCTAACTGGAGATAGCATCATATTCCACCAGTCCTACAAGACACCCACCCACCACCACAAACAAACACACACACACACACACACACACACACACACACACACACACACTCAGATCCCAGTTGGAAGCCCAAGCTGTTACTTGTGCTTCTGATCAACTGGCTATAGACTGGAGATTCCCATAGCCACCTCCATGGGTTTGTTTAATTTGCTAGAGTATCTCACAGAAGAACTCGAAAGAAATATTTTACTTACTAGATTACTAGTTTATTATAAAAGAATATAACTCACAAACAGCCAGATAGAAGACATGCGTAGGGCAAGGTATGTGGGAAGGGAGCTTCCATGCCCTCTCCAAGTGTACCATTCTCCATGTATCTTTATATAAAGGTTCACCAACCTGGGAGCTCTTCAGTCCCAGGCCTTTTGGGATTTTTGTGGAGATTTTATTACATAAGCACGATTGATTAAATCACTGGCAACTAATTTGACCTCTAGCTCCTCTTCCCTTGCTTGAAACTGAAATTGACCACCATTCTAATCACATGGCTGGCTTTCCTGGTAACCAGCCTGCATTATTTGGTATGGTTCAAAAATCATGTCATTAACAAAAGAAAAGACACCTTATCCATTACCATCACTTAGGAAATTCCAAGGATTTTAGGTCTTCTGTGCCAGAAACTGGGAGGAAGACCAAATGCATATTTCACAGTTTGACTTAAAATGACTTGTTTGGAGCGTGGACAGGTTGTATTGAATACATGGAATTGCTGATTGTTGCATCAGTAGTCTCTTGTGTGAACCCTTCTTATTCTGGCATTCTTTAATTAAACTTGCTAAAGCTATTAAGAGAGCTCTAGAAATTCTGTTTCTGCATCGTGAATATCATATGTAAGTTCTTCAGCATGTATAGAGCTGTGAATTAATGTTGCATTTTTCTTTTTCTGTGTATATTTTTGAACATACGAAACAGCAGTAATAGTTTGTATAGAAACTTTTACAGTAGAATTAAAAAGCAATTACAAAATAAAATGAGGCTATTTAAAGGTTACTGTGTCTTAAGTTGTCATGTTGTTTTGATTTCAAGATTACTTTGCCTATATACTTAATTATATTTTCTTTTAGGTCTATGCGTGTATGATGGTTTTCTTCTTAAGCAACATGATTGAGAACCAGTGTATGTCAACAGGTGCATTTGAGATAACTTTGAATGGTGGGTTCTGAATAGTTTGCATTCTGTGATGAATTTTAAGTGATTTATAATGAGCATCAGGCTTTTCTATTTTTCATAATATACTAAATTATCTCTTTATATGGTCTTCGTCTATTCTCATGGCTTTAAAAAACATCTGTTTGATGACCTCTGAATGTATAGTTCTAGAGTGCTCTAGGTCTGTCTTTTAGATGCTATACCCAGAAATCTCCTACTGCCTAATTCCTACTCCCAAACTGTTGATTACCTCCGCTTCCTGTAATTCTTGTATACTCCAATTTGCGCCTTATCTGGCATTTCTCATTTATTTAATGGCACCGTTATCATTCTACCCAGTTGTCCATGTTAGAAACCTAGGGTGGCATTACTTTCTCCCTTACTCTTTATACCTAATGGACTACCAAGTCTTCTCAGTTCCACCTTTTACATTTTTTCAAAAATCTACTCTTTATTTTTCATTGGTGCCACCCTACTCTAAGCTATAATTATCTTGTTACCCTTTAATACATTCTTTAAACCAGAGGTTGGCAAATGTGGTTGGTCTATGAGATAACAATAGTTTTTATATTTTTTAATTGTTAAAAAAATATCATACATAGAAATTATATATGAATCAAATTTTAGTGTTTATACTTAGAGTTTTGAGTTTCATCAATGAAAAAAGTTTGGAAATTTAAATTTATTTCTCTAGTTGTATAGGTACCTATGTTGATATTTTGCCTCTTCCCCATAAAGACTTAAATATTTACTCTCTGGCTTCTTACAAAAAGAAATTTGTTGACACATACTTCAAACACAGTAAGTTTTAAAAATGTACATTTCAGCCCTGGCCAGTATGGCACTCTGCTGGTTGGAGCATTGTCCTGTAATCCAAAGGGTCACAGGTTTGATTCCTGGTCAAAGCACATGCCTAGGTTGTGGGATTGGTCCCTACTGGAGGCACTTACAGGAGGCAATGGATCGAAGTGTTTTTCTCACGTTGATGTTTCTTCCCCCTGCCCTTCTGCTCTCTCTAAAATCAATAAGTATGTCTTTAGGTGAGGATAAGAGAAAGAAAAATATGTAAAATGCACATTTCATCTTCTTGCTTCACTGCCTTAAACGTATTAAATGTTTACTTTGTTCTCAAAGACCAGAACATTTAACATGGTCAAAAGGCCCCCTATATGATGTAGCCTAGGGATCAGCAAACCCTGGCCTGAGGCCATGTCCCAGGCTGCATGTTTTGTAAATAAAGTTGTATTGGAGCACAGCCATGCCCCCTCATTTATGTATTGCATGTTGCTACTTTCAGGCTACCATGAGAGTTGAGTAGCTGTGACAGATTGTATATCTTTTCAAACTGAAATGTTTACTACTATCTGTCCTTTTACAGTTTGGTGACCTTGATCTATTAGTCCCTGCCTACTTCTTCAGCCTCCCTCATACCAGTCTTCTATATTTTAGCTATCTCTAACTTTTAATTATATAATGTCACTTTTATATTTAAATTTTTTAATATATTTTCTTGATTATTATTTTTTTTATTTTTTTATTTTTTAGATTGAGAGACAGGGTGGCGGGGAGAGAGAGAGAGAAATGTCAATTTGTTGTTCTACTTATTTATGCATTCATTAGTTGATTCTTACAGGTGCCCTGACCAGGGATTGAACCCACAGCCTTGGCATATTGGGACAATGCTCTAACCAACTGAGCTACCTGGCCAGAGCTAATCTCTCACTTTTAATAATAGTGAGCTAATCTCTCACTTTTAATAATAGTAAGTGCAATGATACCTTTCCAGACTCTCATATCTCCCTCTCATAGTATCTTCTAGTTTTAATTCTTAGTACACAATTGTGATTTTGTAGCTATTTGTATAGCTCTTTTTGTGTTCCCCTACTTGAATGTAAACTCCATAAGAGCAAGAAGGTTAATTCTTTTGCTCACTTTCGTATTCATAGCTGTATACATAGACATTAAATATTTGTAAAAAGAATGTTCATTACAGAATCATCTTTAATTGGGGGTGCTCGTACTGTTTATTTTTATAGATGTACCTGTGTGGTCTAAGCTGGAATCTGGTCACCTTCCATCCATGCAACAGCTTGTTCAAATTCTTGACAATGAAATGAAGCTCAATGTGCATATGGATTCAATTCCACATCATCGCTCATAGCCCCACCCATCAGCACTGAAAACTCTTTTGTAAGTAGTTTAACAATATAAGAACTATGTATAGATACCAGTTAATTCTCATCACAAGTCATCAAGATACTAGATATTGCATATATTACCACTTGAGTTTCCAACTTGGGATTTAACGGGTGGATGTTTTCTTCACTAAAGTTTAGAAGAGATCAAGAGAGTTTGGGTCTGCCAAAATAAAGTTATACTGCTATCTTCAAGGCTTA